>PVKC010001188.1:40600-53372 GCA_004027635.1 Crocidura indochinensis | reverse complement strand
CACAAGAGACAGACAGAGTTCTCAACTCTATTCCATCATTTTAACAGTTTGTCTTTGTTCCAATACCAAGTTCTCTTGGTTGAAAGCAGTTTTCCAACCTTGTTTCCCACAGGACTATTGTGCTATATTTTTAATTCTTTCTTCAAAGTCATTGATTACATAAGAAATATATACTTTTATATGTATTCATGTTGTATATAAAAAAAAAAAAAAAAAAAGAAAAAGAAAGGCAAATGCCTTACCTCCATGCTATCTCCCGGGCCCCTCAAACCCACTCTTAAGAGAAAAACGGAAAGACCTAATTTAAGACAGGACTAGCCAAAAGACACACCAAATTTCGATATAAAGATGGCATAAAATCCCAGGACAATTCTTTCATCAAATCCCAGGACAATGTCAATGGACTAAATGCACCAGTTAAGAGACACAGAGTGGCTAAATGGATCAAAAAACTCAATCCAACTTTCTGCTGTCTACAAGAAATGCACCTGAATAGTCAGAACAAACATAGACTCAAAATAAAAGGCTGGAGGAAAATTATCCAAGCAAACAAAACCCATAAAAAAGCTGGAGTGGCAATACTAATATCAGATAATGCAAACTTTATACTCAGGAAGGTCGTAAGGGACAAAGATGGACATTATATATTAATCAAGGGGTATGTAGAGCAGGAAGAAATCACGCTTCTAAACATTTATGCACCGAATGAGGGTCCAGCAATATATTTGATACAATGGTTGACAAAGCTGAAAAATAAAATCAACAACAACAAAATAATTGTGGGGGACCTCAATATGGCTTTGTCATCAATGAACAGGTCAACCAGACTGAAACCCAACAAGAATATACTGGACCTGAGGAGAGAAATAGAAGAAAGAGGCCTAGTGGATATGTATAGGACACTTCATCCCCAGAAACCTGGATACGCATTCTTCTCCAATGTACATGGGACATTCTCCAGGATAGACTACATGCTGGCACATAAAACATATCTGCATAATATCAAGAGGATAGAAATTTTGCAGGCTACCTTTACTGACCACAAGGCTCTGAAATTATTTGTGAATTCCAAAGGAACAAAGAAGAAAAACTTTAATACCTGGAAGTTAAACAGCCTCATACTGAATAACCAGTGGGTCCGACATGAAATCAAAGAGGAAGTCAAAAGGTTCCTGGAAACAAATGATAACGAAGACACAAACTATAAGAACTTATGGGACACAGAAAAAGCAGTACTGAGAGGAAAATTTATAGCTTTGCAAGCACACATCAGGAAGGAAGAAGGGGCTTACCTGAGTAGGATAATGATGCGGCTTATAGAACTAGAAAGTGCTCAACAAAAGAACTCCAAAATAGGGAGGCAGAAGAAAATAACAAAGCTGAGAGCAGAAATCAATGAAGTGGGAACCCAAAAAATAATCCGAATGATCAACGAAAGCAGAAGTTGGTTCTTTGAAAAAAGATTGATAGACCATTGGCAAAACTAACCAAGAAAGAGAGGGACACTTGATAACTCGTATTAGGAATGAAAAAGGAGAGATCACTAGTGATATGGCAGAGATTCAAAGGTAATCAGAAACTACTTTGAGAAGCTCTACGCCACTAAAAATGAGAACCTGGAAGAAATGGATAAATTCTTGGACTCTTATAATCTTCCACGGTTGAAGGAAGAAGATGTAGCATATCTAAACACCCCCATCACCTATTGATGAAATTAAAATGGTAATCAAATGTCTGCCCAAAAACAAAAGTCCAGGCCCAGATGGATTCACTAATGAATTCTTTCAAACTTTCCAAGAGGAACTACTACCAATCCTGGCAAGACTCTTTTATGAAATCAAAAAAACGGAGACACTTCCAAATACCTTTTATGAAGCCAACATCACCTTGGTACCTAAACCAGACAGAGTTGCAACAAAAAAAGAAAATTACAGACCAATATTGCTGATGAATGCAGATGCAAAGATCCTCAACAAAATTCTGGCAAATAGAATACAATGCCTCATTAAGAAGATCATCCACTACGATCAAGTAGGTTTCATCCCAGGAATGCAAGGATGGTTTAACATCCGTAAATCTATCAGCATAATACACAACATCAACAATAAGAAAAATAAAAATCACATGATCGTATCAATAGATGCAGAGAAAGCATTTGTTAAGGTTCAACATCCATTCTTTTTTTTGGGGGGGGGGTCACACCCGGCAGTGCTCAGGGGTTACTCCTGGCTCCATGGCTCAGAAATTGCTCCTGGCAGGCACGGGGGACCATATGGGGCACCAGGATTCAAAACGATGACCTTTTGCATGAAAGGCAAACACCTTACCTCCATGCTATCTCCCAGGCCCCTCAACACCCATTCTTGATCCAAACTCTCAGCAAGATGGGAATGGAAGGAACCTTTCTCAATGTAAGTAAGGCCATCTACCACAAGCCAGTGGCAAATATTATCCTCAATGGAGAAAAACTAAAAGCCTTCCCTCTAAATTCTGGCACAAGACAAGGCTGTCCTCTCTCACCACTCCTATTCAACATAGCACTGGAAGTACTCGCTATAGCGATTAGGCAAGAAAAAGATATCAAGGGAATCCATATAGGAAAGGAAGAAGTCAAGCTCTCGCTTTTTGTAGATGTCATGATACTCTACTAAGAAAACCCTAAAGACTCTACTAAAAAGCTTCTAGAAACAATAGACTCATATAGCAAGGTGGTAGGCTACAAAATTAACACACAAAAATCAATGGTCTTTCTATACACCAATAGCAATAAGGAAGAAATGGACATTAAGAAAATAACCCGATTCACAATAGTGTCACACAAACTCAAATATCTTGGAATCGGGGCCGGGCAGTGGCGCTGGAGGTAAGGTGCCTGCTCTAACCTAGGACGGACCGCAGTTCGATCCCCCGGTTCCCCAAATGGTCCCCCGTGCCTGCCAGGAGCGACTTCTGAGTGAATAGCCAGGAGTAACCCCTGAGCATCACTGGGTGTGACCCAAAAAAAAATTTAAAAAAAAAGAAAAAAAATATCTTGGAATCAACTTGAGT
The DNA here is from genome assembly GCA_004027635.1 of Crocidura indochinensis. Classification (NCBI taxonomy): domain Eukaryota; kingdom Metazoa; phylum Chordata; class Mammalia; order Eulipotyphla; family Soricidae; genus Crocidura; species Crocidura indochinensis. Next base: position 50,324 of record PVKC010001188.1, on the reverse strand, counting down.
AAAAATGTGAAGGACCTATACAAAGAAAACTATAAAACTCTGCTCCAGGAAATAAGAGAGAATACGCGGAAATGGAAGCATATACCCTGCTCATGGAGGGACAGGATTAATATCATCAAATGGCAATACTACCTAAGGCATTATAAAGATTTAATGCGATCCCTCTAAAGATCCCCAAGACATTCTTCAAAGAAGTGGACGAGGCACTTTTGAAATTCATTTGGAACAATAAACACCCTAGAATAGCGAAAGCAATCATTAGGAAAAAGAACATGGGAGGAATTACGTTCCCCAATTTTAGACTTTACTACAAAGCAATATTTATCAAAACAGCATGGTATTGGAACATGCACAGGCCCTCAGATCAATGGAATAGGCTTGATTACTCAGAAAATATTCCCCAGACATACAGTCACCTAATTTTTGATAAAGGAGCAAGAAATCCTAAATGGAGCAAAGAAAGCCTCTTTAACAATTTGGCACAACTGGCTAGCCACTTGCAAAAAATTGAACTTAGACCCCCAGCTAATATCATGTGCGAAGGAAAAATCCAAATGGATGAAAGACCTTGATATTAGACCTGAAACCATAAAATACATAGAACAACACGTAGGCAAAACACTCCAGGACATTGAGACTACAGGCATACTCAAGGAGGAAAATGCACTCTCCAAGCAGGTGAAAGCAGATATTAACAGATGGGAATATATTAAGCTGAGAAGCTTCTGCACATCAAAGGAAATATTGCCCAGGATACAAGAACCACCCATTGAGTAGGAGAAACTATTCACCCAATACCCATCAGATAAGGGGCTAATCTCCAAAATATACAAGGCACTGATGGAACTTTACAGAAAAAACATCTAATCCCATCAAAAAATGGGGAGAAGAAATGGACAGAAACTTTGACAAAGAAGAAACAAAAATGGCCAAAAGACATATGAAAAAATGCTCCACATCACTAATCATCAGGGAGATGCAAATCAAAACAACGATGAGGTTCCACCTCACACCACAGAGAATGGCACACATCACAAAGAACGAGAACAAACAGTGTTGGCGGGGATGTGGAGAGAAAGGAACTCTTATCCACTGCTGGTGGGAATGCCGACTAGTTCAACCTTTATAGAAAGCGATATGGAGATTCCTCCAGAAACTGGAAATCGAGCTCCCATACGATCCAGTTATACCACTCCTAGGAATATACCCTAGGAACACAAAAATACAATACAAAAAACCCTTCTTTATACCTATATTCATTGCATTACTATTTACCATAGCAAGACTCTGGAAACAACCAAGATGCCCTTCAACAGACGAATGGCTAAAGAAACTGGTACATATACACAATGGAATATTATGCATCTGTCAGGAATGAGGAAGTCATGAAATTTTCCTACACATGGATGTACATGGAATCTGTCATGCTTAGTGAAATAAGTTAGAGAGAGAAAACGCAGAATGGAATCACTCATCTATGGGTTTTAAGAAAAATGAAAGACATTACTGTAATAATAATAATTTTCAGACACAAAAGAGAAAAGAGCTGGAAGTTCCAGCTCACCTCAGGAAGCTCACCACAAAGATTTTTGAGTTTAGTTAGAGAAATTACTACATTTTGAACTGTCCTAAAAATGAGAACCTATGAGGGAAATGGAGTACAGGCGGAGGTTGGTGGGGAGGAGGGAGATTTGGGACAATGGTGATGGGAACGTTGCACTGGTGATGGGTGGTGTCCTTTACATGACTGAAACCCAAACACAATCTTGTATGTAATCAAGGTGTTTAAATAAGGTATATTATTAAAAAAATCTCATTCACAATTGTGCCTAAGAAAATCAAGTACCTTGGAGTCAACTAATAATATGAAAAAACTGTACAAAGAAAACTATAAAACACTGCTTGAAGAAATAAAAGAAGACTCAAGTAAATGAAGACATATAACCTGCTTGGTGTTTGGAAGTATTAACGTCATTAAAATGGCAATACTTTCCAAAGCATTGTACAGCTTCAATGCAATCCCTTATGAATACCCAAAATATTGTTCAAAGAAGTGGATCAAACTCTCTTGAAATTTGTATGGAAAATATATGTCCATAAATAGCTAAAGCAATCCTTGGGGTTAAAGAAGATGGGAGACATCAGTTTCTCAATTTCAAACTGTACTATAAAGCAGTACTCATTAAAACAGCATGGTACTGGAATAAAGATAGAATTTGCAGGTCAATAGGATAGACTTGAATATTCTGAGACTGACCTCCAGGTATATGATAAATTATTCTTTAATAAAGGATCAAGAAATACAAAATGAAGTAAGGAAAGCATATTTAATAAGTTCTAGTAAACCTGGTCAATTTAATTACATGCAAAATCCCGTGAATTTAGACCGATCTTTATCACCATGCACAAATGTCAAATCAAAATAGATTCAAGATCTTAATAACAGATCTGAAGCCACTCTTAAGAGTGGGTTTGAGTCTGTAAAGTTTCTGAGCTGTTTTTTGTCTGTGAAACCATGTATTCTTCCGTCAAACCAGAAAGTGAGTTTTGCTGGGTACAGTATTCTAGGTGAAGCATTCATTTCATTCAATCTTGTCACAATATCCCACCACTGCTTTCTGGCCTTGAGTGTTTCTGGTTACAGGTCTGCTGTAAATCTCAAGGATGTTCCCTTGAATGTAATTTCCTTTTTTGATCGTGCTGTTTGCAGAATTATGTCTCTATCTGTGGGACTTATCATTGTGACTAGGATGTGTCTTGGGGTATTTTTTCTGGGGTTTCTTTTGGTTGGTACTCTTCGGGCATGCAGGATTTGATCACATATATTCTTTAGCTCTGGAAGTTTCTCTTTAATGATGTTCTTGACTGTTGATTCTTCCTGGAAATGTTCTTCCTGTGTCTCTGGGACTCCAGTGATTCTTAAGTTGTTTCTGTTGATCTTATCATAGACTTCTATTTTCATCTGTTCCCATTCTTTGACTATTTTTTCCATTGTCTGTTCGTTTGTTTTAAGTTTTTTTTCCCCAATCTCTCTTGCTGTATGGAGTCATTATTTATCTCATCTTCCACAGCACCAATTCTAATCTCAGCTTCTTCTACCCTGGTGTTGAGATTATTCGTTTTGTCATTCAATTCATTTACTGAGGGTCTGTTAGTTGACATGTTATTTCAGTTTGGAGTTTTGTGATTTCTGTCATCATATTTTCTTGGTCCTTATTAGTGTTCTATTCAACTTGGTCCATGGTTTCTTTGAGTTCTTTCAGCATCTTCCCGATTGCTTTTCTAAAGTCCTTTTCTGAGAGATTGATTAGTTCGTTTGTCATTATCTGGTCATCAGAATTGTCATCTTTGTTCTCTATGTCTGATGCTGGCCTGCATTGTTTCCCCATTGTCACACTTGTATTGTGCGTTTTTCTACGTGTTGCGGTGGTATTCATTGGCAAAATGATGTATGCAGCCTCACTCCTCTGGTTCTGCCCTTTCTGGGTGTGTCTATTTGCCTAGAAGGGAGTGGAGTCCTAGGTGGATGAGGCCTCACACATGATCAAATCTTAGGCCCAAGCACACAGCAGAGAATACAGTTCAGAGAGAAAGAAGAGAGTGATCCAGCACATGCCTTAGTGTGATTTTTTTTTCTTCTTGTTGCGATGATGCTCTTTCCTAAGAAAGAGCACACTGCCGCCTAGCTAAGCAGAGCCTTCTGCAGCCTCTTTTTGGCCCACTCCCAAGAGTTTCGGGCAACAGGAGAGGAGAGAGAAACACACAGACAGGACTCACTGTTTTTCACAGTCCGGCCCCTAGCCTTCTAAAGTGAGTTTCTTGCTTGAATGGTCCTCTAATCTTTGACTTTGAGTCTATGTTTTCTCTGACTATGCATATGTGTTTCTTGTAGGCAGAAAAATGTTAGATTCAACATTTCCATCTATTTTGCCACTCTATATCTCTCTCTCTTTTTTTTGTGGTTTTTGGGTCACACCCAGCAGTGCTCAGGGGTTACTCCTGGCTCCATGCTCAGAAATTGCTCCTGGCTGGCACGGGGGACCATATGGGGCTCCGGGATTCGAACCGATGACCTTTTGCATGAAAGGCAAACGCCTTACCTCCATGCTATCTCCCGGGCCCCTATATCTCTTAATTAATGTATTTAGTCCATTGATGTTGAGAGAGATGATATATAATTGTCATCTATTGTAGGAGTTTGTTTTGTTTATTGGGTCTGCCTTGTCTTAGAGTAGACTTTTAAGCTCTTCTTTTTAAGATTGGCTTTGAGTCTGTAAATCTCTCCGGCCCTGAGTCTGTAAATTTTCTGAACTGTTGTTTATTTATTAAGTTGTGCATCCTTCCCCTAAACATGAATAAAAATATGGCTGGTTGAAGTATTTTCAGCGAAGCATTCATTACATTGAGTTTTGTCAGTATATCCCACCACAGCCTTCGTACCTTGAGACATGCTTGTGATACGTCTACTCTAAATTTTAAGGATGTAACTTTTTATATAATTTTCCTTTTTTTACTGTGCTGCTTGCAGTATTCTGTCTTTACCTGTAAATTTCATCATTGTGACTATTCTGTGCCTTGAGATGCTTTTCTTTGGATCTCTTTTAGCTGGTACACTTTGGGTATCTAGAATATGGTTGCATGCATTCCTTAGTTCTATGAATTTCTCATTAATGATGTCCTTGATTGTTGTTTTTATCAAGGATTTTTTTTTCTGGGCCTCTGGGACCCCAATGATTCTTATGTTGTTTCTATTGAGTTTATCCCAGAGTCCTATTGTTATCCATTCACTTTCTTTGAGGATTTTCCCAGCCTCTTCTGCTGTATGGAAATGTTATGCAGCTTAACTTCTATAGCACTGATTCTGTTCTCAGCAGCTGTTACTCTGCTGGTGACATTTTCTTATGAGGTTTTCATTTCACGTACCATTTTTTTAACCCTGATATTTCTGTTAGAAATTTTCTGTTTCTATTCTCATTTCCTTTTGGTTTTTCTAGGCTATCTGTTTCATCCTTTCTCTAAGTTTGTTAAACATTCATAACATTTCCTCTCTATAGTCCTGATTAGAAATGTTATGTAGGCAGTAAGTGTTGGTTGGGTCTCCAGAACTAACTTCTTCAGTCACAAGGTGTGGTGGGGTTCTGCATAGTTTTCCCATTGTGAACTTTGATGTACAGTACTCTTATGACATGTTATGGTACAGCTCCTTGACTGGAAGAAATGTACAGCCATGGATTGAAGCAGAGTGGCTGTACTCTTGCTGGTCTCATACTTTATTGAACTCAAACTGGAATTTTTACCCCAAACTCCGCCAATTACCTTGAACTTAAGCTGAATCTCTATCTTTATCCAGTAGAAAATGAAGTACTTGGGGTGTTGTTATTTTTTATAAGCTTCATATTTTCAATACAGAAAATAGCAACAAAATTTCACAGGAAAAATTTTGACAGGTACCAGAACATTAAATAGCATGGAAGATCCTCTAATAAGGCAAACATCTAGGAAGTACAAATCTCAAATATTTAGAATCTGGTTTCTAGACAGCCTTGATCTTGTGTCTGCCAAACACTTGTCCATGTCAGTACTCACATGAATTGTCTTTGAACAATAAATCTTGTAAATAAAATAGTTCTAAGCTTATGCAGATGTTTCACTGGAAGGATACTGAAAGCAAACAAGAAAGTTAGCCTTTCCAAGAAAGTTTACAGGTCATTAGGGCATACAAACTCACCCGTCAGGTGAGTTTTAGTAGTTGAATCACAGTATAAATTTTCAGTGATTGAAGAGTGACTCAGATAATCCATTCCCTGTCAAGATGTCACAATTTGGAAATCACTGTGGCTAATTATGATTGAGTTGAGATATTTTATGGAATTACTAATCAGATAGTTAAATTCTGTAAAGAAAAGAATTAGTCCAGGAAAATCTAAAGACCATTATATTGTATAATGATATAATGTCCCTTATATACCCTTCCTTAATTTTGCCTTTCTTTGCTTTCTAACATATCTGCCTCTCTTTGCAACTTTCCTTCACTCTTTTCATATATGTTCCCTTTATATCATTCCATTCTGGTACTTCTTCTCTTCATGAGAATAATGTTCACCACATAATGTGTGACCTGGTGATAACAGCAAGACTGACACTTTTTCTTAAAACCTCCTTTCTATGTATGTCTTGTCTTCCTCTGCACCTTCCAAATCAAATGCTGACTTCTAAATATCTAATATAAGCCCTTTAGTCTTGTTATTTCACCTTTACTATATCTAGTATAAGCCCTTTAGTCTTGTTATTTCACCTTTACTCTTTGGGCAACCATCCATTTATATGGCCTCAATTAACTTTATGTCAGAGACTACCAAATCAAAATCAGAATTCTCAAACAAGTTACTGACTATCAGGTCTCAGGTGCACAGGGGTCTCTTTTTATAGAAGGGTCAAGAAAATGACCTGAGCTACAACATGGAGCTTTGTGTAGAATACTCTTTAGAAGACTATTTTTTGGTATTTTTTGCCTGTAAAGACAATCTTAGCACACTTCCTATTTCCCCACTGAAATCATCCCCGTTCCCAATACCATAGCTAATGAAACTGTATAGAAAGTGGAACAAAGGTACAAACATTGAGGTTTAATTGAGAAAGTGGAACAAAGGTACAACACTGAGGTTTAATTGAGAAAGTGGAACAAAGGTACAACACTGAGGTTAAACTCATACCCCTTGAGGGGCCAGAGTGGTGACACAGTAGAGCATTTGTCTTGCAGGTGGCTGATCTAGGACGAACTGCGATTTGATCCCCCAGTGCCCCATATGGTCCCCCAGGCCAGGAGCAATTTCTGAGCACAGAGCCAGGAGTAACCCCTGAGCATCACTGGGTGTGGCTAAAAAAAAGAAAAGAAAAGAAAAAGAAAAATATATACATATATATAATTTTTGTCACATCTGTTTCAAAGGCTCCATAATAATATCCAAATCATAGAACCAGTATAATAAAAAATGAGATAATATTAATATTCTTTCACATAGTGCCAAATATTATCTATTATTATATGTCTATGTTTATTATACTAAATTGATGACTCACATTCAAGCTTCTGTTCTCTCCATAGGAAAAAGTCATTTCAGTATTTTCTAACTCACTTAGCTCTTTCTGCATTACTGCTATGTATATTTTCATAGAGGCTCATTCTTTAAGATTTCCTGTGTCTTGTGTTTGTGTGTATCTCTTTGATTCCTCCCCATTAAGTTACAGCTTCAATTTTTTCTTTATAAGCCAACACTTAGTTCACTTAACCTGATGATTATGAAGGTCAACAAGACCAGATAAATTATAAAAGCAGCAGTTAACACAAATATAAATCAATCGCATAGTGTCTCATGTCCACTCAAACCATTTCATATGACCTCTCTTTCCAGTGTAATGGTTTGGTTTCTGGGCATTAAAGACAACTAACAGGATGAGGAAATAGCTAAAATATCCCTATTTCTAGACTTACAATACAACACAAGAGCAATAATAATGGTCATAGTATTGATTGCAAATACTATGAAAGCCATCTAACTCTTCTTATTTCTCCAGCTATGGAAGTTTTGGCTGCTGATTACACAGTTGAGTTTCTTTTTTAGGTTACTTCTGTCTAGAGTTGGGAAACCACCTTCCTTCCCCAGTGCTACACTTCCTTCCCCAAAAATAGCTGATCAGTATGAAAGATTAAAAGTTTAATCTTTGCTTAAATTTGGAGCAATTCTGCATGACCATCCCAAACCTAGAACTCTCTGTAGAGTTGAGGACTGTGACTTGGATTGTGTCACATTCAACTTCCTTTCCAGTCCTTACCCACTCCTCTCAGTCCCATTTAGTCTCCATTGTGCAAATTTCCATCTAATATCTGTCATTGAGAATTACCTAAAACAGTAACTAAGAGAGACTAACATTTGAAAGCTCAGAAAGGTTTATATTCCAATAATTTTTACCAGAATTGTAGTACTTCTTCAAATCTATGGAAACAGTCAGGGTAAGTCTTGATGCTATGAGTATTTCCATCAATTGGCCTCCACAATAAAATGTGTACTCAAGTTGGACTCTTGGGATATAACTGGAATGGAGCCAATACATGGTTGATCTTGTTCCAGAAGTTCTCCTATATGCACTTAAATATTTAGGAACTTTATCAAAGTGCTTCTCAAATTATTGACAAAGGACTTTTTATCATATTTAATCTATAATTAACCCATTATATTTTATTTTATTTTGGGGTTTGGGGCCACACCCACTGACGCTCAGGGGTTACTCCTGGCTATGCGCTCAGAAGTTGCTCTTGGCTTGGGGGACCATATAGGAAACTGGGGGATCGAACTGCGGTCCGTCCTAGGCTAGCACAGGCAAAGGCAGGCACCTTACCTCCAGTGCCACCGCCTGGCCCCAACCCATGATATTTTATATGTCAAACTATATATATTAGTTATATACTACAAACTATACCTTTATAAATATAGCCATCAACTTCTTAAATGTAGGTCATACATATAATTTCCTTCCAAGAATACACTGTGGAATGGAATACAGAAAAGTAACTTGACAGTACAGAAAACTGACTTCTTCAGTCAAATAATATAGGACAATATCAATAGTATTAAGTCAGGTTGACAGTATGTATCCTTAAACTGATGTGGAAAATATTCTAAGTATAGAATGCAGGTCCTGGATTTCCTCCAGCATTGTAGTTCCTCTATCTGAAATACAAAACAGTAGATGGAGATAATGTAAAGAATGGAGAATGGAGTAAGTCCACCTCTTCCTACTTGCCTTAGCTTGGAAGCAACAAAACCAATGTTTACCAAATTTAATTGTCAAGAACTGGTCACATTACTTCACTAGATATAGAAGTTCAGTTGGATAATATAGATGGTCATGTTCCCATAAAGAATAAACAGGTTTGGTGAGCACTGAATTAGTTTTCAGGAGTAATTAAAAAAATAACTCAAAGAAAACTGTCCAAACTTGTTTTTATGTGTTCAGATAATAGCCTCATAGAAAACACAGGTACTGTCTGAACATTTCTTATTAGTACTGAGTCAGTGTTTCACTTATTAGTACTTATTCATAGGATGATAAGTGGGGAGTCTGGATTTCAACTATGTTTATTTAAACCTAAGTTCTTTTTCTTGTATACTAAACATATAACCTGGGATTTTGTAACATTTCTTGCATCTCAGCTTTCTAGTTGCAAAATAAAGACATTGGCTTTCATAGTTACTTTAGTTCGAATAATTTTTTAAATATAATAATATATTATTTAAGCACCATGATTACAACCATGTTTGTTGTTGGGTTTCAGTCATAAAAACAACACCACCAACATTCCACCATCAATGTCCGCATAACTTCTTTCCACAAGCCACTGCCTGTATTCAGACAGGCATTCTTTTCTTTTCTTTTTTTTTTTTTTATTGTGACCAAAGTGCATTACAAATCTTTCACTGCATCATTTATGGTACATAGTGACAATGAATGAGGGGCATTCCCACCACCAGTGCTGTCCTCCCTCTGCCCCTGTTCCCAGTATGCATCCCATATCCCCCCCTTTACCCCCCAGAATGCTAGTGCAACTGGTCTCCACTTAACAGCTTGTACATTGAGCATCTATTCCACCGTCATTGGAGATAAAAAGGATAAGGAAAAAGGGAGAAAAAATTTGGTGACAACTACCAAAAAAAAAAAAAAGAAA
>PVKC010001188.1:0-40500 GCA_004027635.1 Crocidura indochinensis | reverse complement strand
AAAACAAGAAAAAGTATGGATGCTGGAGTGGTTGGTAGGGTTTGACGTTCCCCCCACTTTTTTTTTTTTTTTTTTTGCATAGGCACAGTAAAGCATTGGGGAAGAAAGAGAATTCCCATGGCCTAAGAGATTCAGGGTTTCTCCATCCTTGAAGCATATCATCATGGGATCAACCCCTGACTCCATATATACTCATTACTCCATCCCATAGGCTTTTTGTGATGCCAGGAAAATGTTCTCTCAGTTGTGTGTGAGAAAATCAGGCCACTGTAGCTTGCAATCTTGGTATTTGCGCGGGTTGTAGGTCAGGGTCTAGGATAGAGTCTCTTGGTTCTAGAGGTTCCTATCCATCGTCGTTGTTGTGTTCAGTCTTCTGTAAACTTGCTCCCTATTTTCGTTCAGTCCCTAAGAAGAAGCCTAGGATATTATGAATCCAAAGGTTCTGCTCAGTCTGTTGTCCAAGTTGGACCTCTGCAATAAGACATCTTGTTGTTGTTGTTGTTGTTGTTGTTGTTGTTGTTGTTGTTTTATGTGTCCTGGGCTACAGCCTAGGGTAGGGTTTTCCTTATTAGTTCCAAGGTAGGTTCTGTTCAGTCACAGTTATCAAAGTCAGTTTTCTGTTGTTGGTGGTCTTATTTTTGATATCTCTTCTGATTTCCATTTAGTGTTAGGTGATGTGATAGGACAGCCTGTTCTTAGGTCAAGTTTCCCTTTCCTCGTTGTCATTAGAAAGGCATTATACTTCTCTCAGTATTTACCATTGTCAGGATATTTGTTTCTGTAATTATTTCTCTAACTGCAATCACCACTCTTTGTGATAAATTTCATCTCATGGGTCAGCCTTCCAGCCCCCATCTCTATTTTCTCTGAGTATTATTACTATAATGTCTTTATTTTTCTTAAAAATAAAATAGATAAGCCAGGCTTTCTGTATCTCTCTCCTCTGACTTATTTAATTCAGCATTATAGTTTGCATGTCTATCCTTGAATAGGAAAATTTCATTAATTCATCTCTTCTGATGGCTGCATAATATTCCATTGTAAAAATGTAACACGGTTTGTTTAGCCATTCATCTGTTGAAGAGCATCTTGGTTGTTTCCAGATTCTGGCTATTGTAAATAGTGCTGCAATAAATATAGGTGTAAGGGAGGCATTTTGTATTGTGTGTGTGGTTGTTTTTGTTCCTAAGGTATATTCTAGCAGTGGTATAGCTGTATCATATGGAAGCTCAATTTTCAGTTTTTTGAGGAATCTCCATATTTTTTCCATAAAGGCTGGACTAGATACCATTCCCACCAGCAGTGAATAAGAGTTCCTTTCTCCCCAAATCCCCACCAGGACTGATTGTTCTTGTTCTTTGTAGTATGTATGTACCATAGTTTCTTTATCCAGTCTTCTTTTCTTGGACACTCCAGAACTTTTCAATTTTCAGCTATTGTGAATAGTGCTGCAATGAACATAAAAGTGAAAGTATCTTTTTTCAGTAGAATGTTGGGGTCCTTAGAATAGATGACAAGTGGAATTGCTGAATCAGCTGAAAGCTTAATTCCCAGTTTTCCTATTCCATGTTGTTTTCCAACAATAATAACAAGTGTATATTACCCACATCTTCTAAAAGGCTAGCCCAATCAACCTTCCTACAAGCAATGAAGGATGGTCCTATTTTCTCCACATCATACCATCACTAATTTGTTTTTATTCTTCGTTATTTACTTAGTAATGTGAGATAATTTGAGTTGCTTATTCCTAATGATAAGTAATGCAGAGCATTATTTTCAAATATATTTTCGTCAATGAAAAGTCTTCTTTGAGGAAGTTTCTGTTCATTTCTTGATTTAGTTCCAATTGCTAATTTTTGCTTATGTGTACTGGTTAATGGTATTGAATCACTGAAGATACCCCTAACTTCAATATTATCAAGTGTTTTTCCTATATATTCCTAATATAATCTATGCATTCAGGTCTTATGGCAAGGTATCTAATCCATTTTGATTTCACTCTGTCCAGGTGTTAGAAAGGGATCTGAGTTCATTTTTTATATGACTAGTTTTCCCATAATTTGTTGAAGCAGCTTTCCTCATTCATTTTATATTTTCTTCTCACTTATTGAAGATGAGGCATTCACACATACCTGAGGATATGACTCTAGACTCTCAAATCTATTCAATGTGTATAAGATCCTACCTGCTTTCCAGGACCACAGATTGGATTACTACAACTTTATAGTATATTTTAAAACTAAGAAGATAGAAGCCTCCTGTCTTCTTTTCTCCTACTATTCTTCTTTTCTCTAGTGAGTAGATGACTATTTTCCTATATGAATTTTAACAGCTTTATCTATGCCATGAATAGTTTTAATTGGAACTGCACTGAATCTGTATAATGATTTGGGCAAGATTGTCATTTTGATAATATAAGTGTTCAACATGTTTTAAAGTAACTCTATAGCCTTGAGTGATAAATATTGGTTAAAGTTTTTGCCTCATGTGCAGTTCCTTGATAGAGCTCAGGGAAACATATGTGGTGCCAAGGATTAACCAGGGAGGCTATGTGGAAGGCAATCACTTTAGCTCCATAAGTTCACTTGAGAATCCTATTTTCATTTTATTCTTAATAAAAATTATTTAATTTAATCAATTATAGTTAATTGAATTAATATAGCTATAAAGTTGTCTTGACTGAGTGCAGTCATACAATGTCCAACATTGATCCCTTCATCAGTGCATATTTTTCACCACCAATGTTCCTAGTTTTTTTACTCCTCCTCCCTTCTCTCTCCCCTACTGCCTCTATGGCAGACATTTTTCTTCTCTCTCTTATTTACTCTTCCTTTTTTTCTTTTTAGACACTGTAATTTGCAATATAGCCACTGAGTATCATGCATATCATTATATCTCCTTTTAGAATTCATTTCTTATTTAGAATGATCATTTCCAATTTTCCTATCAAAGAAGGCCCTTCTCTGTCTGAAAGGCATTCTCCCACTATTTGTGACAAACTTTCTACAATGGGCTGGTCCTCCTGGCTCTCATCTCTATTGTCTCTGGATATTATTGCAGTATTATCTTCTTTTGTATATCTCACAAATAAGTGTGATCATTTTGTGTATACCTCACCCTCTTAATCATATCTCCCAGCATAATACTCTCCATATACATTATGCATAAAAATTTCTTGACTTTACTTTTCCTAACGCCTAAGTAGTATTCATTGTGTAGATATATCACAATTTCTTTATCACTCATCTTTTCTTGGGAAGTTAGTTTATTTCCAGATTCTGGCTACTATGACTAGTGCTGCAATGAATATAGAGATTCAAATGCTTTTCCTGCATTGTGTTTTGGGCTACTAGGGTATATTCCAAGAACTAGAGTTGCTGAATCATATGAAAGCCCAATTTCTAGTTTTATGGGGAATATGCATATTGTTTTCCGAAAAAGACTGGACTAGTCAGCATTCCCATCAGCAGTTAATGAGTTTCTTTCACCTGCATCCATGCCAGCCCAGACTATTCTTGTGTTTTGCAATGGGTGCCAGTTTCTGTGGTGTGAGATGATACCTCATTGGTTTTTTGATTTGCAACCCTTGGATGAGTAATGATGACAGCGTTTTTATGTGCATTTTTGCCATCTGTATTTCTGACTTAAGAGGTTTCTGTTGATCTCTTCTCATTTTGTATGTGATTAGATATTTTTTGTTAAGCTCTATCTATGCCTTATAGTTATTTTGAGGTTTATTGTTCCATATGAATTTCAAGAGTTTGCTCTATTTCTTTGAAAAAATGCCATGGGTATTAAAGTAATCACATTAAATCTGCATAGTGATTTACATAGTATTGCCATTTTAATGATGTTCATCCTCTAAATCCACAAGTAGGGTATGGTATGTGCTTCCATTTCTTTGTGCCCTCTTTTATTTCTTGAAGCAGTGTTTTGTAGTTTTCTTTGTATAGGTCTTTCACTTCTTAAGTTGTCTTTGAGGCACTTGATTCTCTGAAGCACAATTTTACATGGGATCTTTCTAAAATATCTCTTTTACTCTTTCTTTGTTTGTGTATAGAAAAGCCATGAATTTTGAGTGTCAATTTTGTAGCTTGCCACGTTCCTAGACAAATCTATTGTTTCTAGAAACTTTACTGAAGAGTCTTAGGTTTTCTGAATATAGCATAATATCATTCACATATAAAGAGAGCCTAACTTCTCCTTTCTATCTGGATGTTCTATGTCTTTTTCTTGCCTAATTGCTATGTCAAGAACTCCCAGTCCTATATTGACAAGAAGTGTCAAAAGGGATCAATCTTGTTTTGTGCCAGATCTTAGAGGAAAGGCTTTCTACCCCTCAGGTATAATGTTTGTCATGTGCTTGTGGTAAATGGCTTTGATTTTATTGAAGAAATTTAGTTCAACTGTCATCTTGTTCAGAGGTTTTATTGTGAATGAGTGCTTGGCCTTGTCAAATGCATTTTCTGCATCTATTGCTATGAACATATTTTGTGACATAAATATCTCATAGTAATCTCTGACTATCCTTTAAATTTGTATTGTATCTGTTGTAACATTCCCCCACCCCCTATTTTTTTTTTGGTTTTTGGGTCACACCCGGCAGTGCTCAGGGGTTACTCCTGGCTCCATGCTCAGAAATTGCTCCTGGCAGGCACGGGGGACCATATGGGGCACCGGGATTCGAACCGATGACCTTTTGCATGAAAGGCAAACGCCTTACCTCCATGCTATCTCCTGGGCCCCAACACTCTCCCTTTCATTTCTGCTTTGGTTTATTAGTGTTCCTTCTTTCTTAGTGAGTCTTGTTAATAGATTATCAATCTTATATATTTTTAAAAGAACTCTTTCATTTATCTTTTGGATATTTTAGGGAACTTCCCATTCATTGATATCTACTCAAGATTTTATTATTTCTTTCATCTTGCCTTCTCTTGGTTCATTTAGTTGGTCATTTTCCAATTTTTTAAGCTGTGTGGTTAATTTATATATGTAAGCCCTTTCTTCTTTACTGATGAATGCTTACAAAGTTATAAATTTTGCTTATAATCATGCTTTTCTGATTAGTTCATGTCCATATTCTCATTTACTTCCAGGAATATTGTTTTAAGGTTAAATATTTTAAAGCTTTGCAATTTACAAAGTTACTTATATTTAAGTTCTAGACATAGAATAATGTTTTAGCATCTATACCACCACCAGTATCATACTCCCTCCATCAGTGTTCCCAGACTTATTCCCATCTCTCCTCCTGCACCATTATAACAGGCACCTTTTAAGTTTGGTTGTTAAAGTTTAGGTCCCATGATTTATTTGCTATAGATTCCATGTTTTAATATTTATTTCTGTCTTCCTTAATACCACCAAATACACCTGAGACCCTCTGGACCCTGTCCCCCATCTTTTCACATCTGTTCTTCTTCTCCTCCACTCTATGTTTTTCCTTCTCATCACTGTACTCCAAGTCCAACAGTGTTTCAGAAAATCCCCATTTAAACCATTGCTTCCCTCCACAGAGCTATTCTAAATACCACATATAAGTGATATCATCTGTTTCCAGGCATCTTTTAATTTTCTCTCTGACCCACTCACTGGTTTTTTAGTGGTGAGCTGTATAATTTTCAGGTGTTAAAATTATTTCTTCATTTTGTTTGTAATTCACTGCTATTTTCAGTTCATCATGGTCTGAAAAATATTTGATATAATTTCTATCCTCTTGATTTTATGGAAGTATCTTTTGTGGCCCAACATGTGGTCATTCTTGGAGAATTTACCATATGTCTTATAGAAGAATGTGTATTAGGCTTTTGGGGGAAGAAAATCCCTGTATATATCTATTAATTCTCCTTCTTTTATTTTTTCATTCAAAACCAGTGTATCCTTGTTGAGTTTTACACTGGTTGATATATGAATAGTTGAGATCTTTGACTATTATTATGTTTATATTAATGTATTTCTTCATCTATTAGCAATTTTAAATATTTACTGCTCCCTCATTTAGTATATATTTTTAAAGTGTTATTTCCTCCTGGTGTGTATATTCTTTGAGTGTTAAGAAATTGGGGCCGGACGGTGGCGCTGGAGGTAAGGTGCCTGCCTGCGTTGCCTGCGCTAACCTAGGACAGACCGCGGTTCGATCCCCCGGTTTCCATATGGTTCCCCGTGCCTGCCAGGAGCGACTTCTGAGCGAATAGCCAGGAGTAACCCCTGAGTGTCACCGGGTGTGGCCCAAAAACAAAAAAAAAAAAAAAGAAGAAGAAGAAGAAGAAGAAATAACTGACTCTTATAACCTTTTTGAACGTGAAGTCTATATTGTCTGACACTAGTATGGCCTTCTTAAGGGAGTTCTTTTGGTAAAGAAAGGATTGTCTTCCATCCTTTGATTTTGACTCTGTGTTTGCTCTGACCATTCGAATTGTTTCTTGTACACAGAAAAATGTTGGCTTCATTTTCTGTTCCAGTTAGCCACTCTTTGCTCTTAATTGTTATATTTAGTCCACTGGCATTGAGAGAGATTATTATCATGGAATTTTGTGATATATTTTTACAGAAGTTTGTTATGCTGTGGGGTTTGTCTTGTCTGAAAGTTTCCTCTTCAGTTATATTAAAGTTCCTGAATTTTTATTTGTTAAGCTGTGTAACATTCACTCATACCAGAATGAGAGTCTAGCTTAGTCAAATATTCTTGGTAAGGTGTTCATTTCATTGAGTTTTTTTTTCACTATATCCCATCCCTGCCTTCTTTATGGTTGCTTGTAATAAATCTGTTATAAATTATAAAGATGCTTCTTGGTGGAGCCAGAGCAGTGGCGCAAGCAGTGAGACACCTGTCTTGCAGAGATAGCCTAGGATAGACTGCAGTTTGATTCCCTGGTGTCCCATATGCTCCTCCAAGCCAGGAGCGATTTCTGAGTGCATAGCCCGGAGTACTGAGCATCACTGTGTGTGCCCAAAAAGCAAAAACAAACAAACAAACAAAACGATGCTTCTTGGTATGTAATTTTCTTTAGATATTGTTGTTTTCAGTATTTTCTCTCTATGGCTTTCATCATTGTGCCTCGGATGTATTTTAGGGTGTTTTTATTTAGGTCTCTTTTAGCTGGTACACTCCTGACATTGAGGGTGTGGGAAGATTTGTTCTGCTCTGGGACTTCTCATTAATGATGCCTTTGACTAGTATTCTTCATGGGGGTTTTCTTTCTTGCTCTCTGGACCCCATTGATTCTTATGTTGTTCTGTTGAATTTATTACAAATTTCTAGTGTCATCTGCTTATTTATTTTGATGATATTTTTTCCATCTTTTGTTAATTTATTTTAAGACTCTTTTCCATCTCCTTTTCTTGTCTGAAGATGTAATGTACCTCCTCTTCCCACTCACTGATTCTGTCCTCAGTAGCAATTATTCCACTGGTGAAGTCTTTCAGTGAGGTGTTCTTTTTGCCTACCAAATGTTTTAGTTCTGTAATTTTTGTTTAGAGTTTTCTCATTTCTACTTTCGTATCCTCTTGAGTTACCTAGACTGTTTCATGATTTCTTTTAATCCCATGAACATCCTCAAACTTTCCTCTTTAAAGTCCTTATCAGAGAGGCTATAGAGGTGGTTTATTCTAGCTGAGTCTTCAGAACTTGCCATTTTATTTACTAAGCATGAGGTGTTCTGTATTGTTTCCCCCATTGAGTACTTTGCAGTGTGATGGTGTTTGCAGTGAGTTATAGTGTGTCTCACTGACTACAAGAAATATACAGCCACAAAATGTAGTGACCACACTCATTTCTTTCAGTCTGTACTGATCTGGGTGTAAAAATGTCATGTGAACACTGAGTGGTAATAAATAATGATCAGGCCTAAATACCAAACCAAAATACCAAACCCAAAATCAATGACAACAGAATAATCTTATTCTTTTACAAAGGCACAGTAAATATTGGGGAAATTAGAACAGGAATTCCCTTGGCCTATGAGATACAGGGTTTCTCCACCCTTAAAGCATACTGCCATGGGAACAACTACAGACTCCATACACGCTCATTTTCACACCCCACCCTAAGGTCTTTTTATGGTGCCAGGAAACTTTCTGCTCAGTTGTTGATGATGACATCATGCCTCTGTAGCTAGAGATCTTGTTTTTTGTGTAGGTCATAGGATGAAGGCTAGGAGAGAGCTTTTTTTTTTTTTTTCATAGTTCTAGAAATTCTGTTTCATCACTGTTGTTGTAATCAGTCTTCTAATTAGGGGTCTTGGTTTTTGCTCAGATCCTAGGACAGAGCCTAGAATAGAGTCTTTCAGTAAGGTTCCAGAAGTTCTGTTCAGTTGCAGTTGTCAAAGTCAGACCTCTGGAATTAGAGGTCTTGGTTTTTCTACAAATCCTAGGTCAAAGCCTCAGCTAGGATCTTTCTCATTGGTCCCTCAATAGACTCTGCCCAGTCCATGTTTGTCAAGGTCAGTCTTCTGTAGTTAGAGATTTGAGTTTTTGCATAGAGCAAAGGCTTCCATGTCTCTTGGTTGCTTGATTGCATCAGACCGGTAGGTGATGAGATAGGGCAACCTCTCTTAGATCAAATTTTTGTCATTTCCTCATGGCAGGCTGTTATATAAAAACTGTTGCAAGTTGGTGCCACAATGCTATTAGGAATTTCCAAGGGAGGAATCTGATTCCTGGTGCTGTTGCTGGGACCTATGTCAGTTCCATGTCTGGGATCTGGGGTTCTGGGTTGGATGGTAGCTGTCCAATCACATGGAGAATAAGTCGGGTCCACATGACACATGATCAGGGTGGGAGGCTTCCCTGCATTATCAAATGTTTGGGTTCTTATCCTTAGTACATAAGAGTTTGTTTCTGTGTATAAGATTTCCCCTTATTTAGAGTGCCTATGCAAAAGGGTATGATGCCATATTATATTGCTGGTGGATTTGGGGGATAAGAATGATAGTCTACACATTCTCTGTGCCCTGTTTTTGACCTGAGCTTTTATCCCAGGCAGAACTTTTTCTTGTAGGTTTTTGTACCAAGCAGAACCATATCTGGTGAATTTGAAGAGAAGATAAAGCAAAATGTGTATATTATATATACACATTATGTAATATATATTATATAATAGAAGAAATAAATAAACATAAATTTAAAAAAGGAATGAAAGAAAAATGCTGTTTAAGAGACTATCTTACATTTGGAGATAAGCAGACTAGGGGGTATTATTATAGAGATATTAAACATGTAAAGGAAATATAGGCTTCCCCATTAAGTCTTTTGATATATTCTTGGGTGGGTAATACAAGGCACTTTTTCATCACACATCATGTCTTATTTTTTGAGGAATGTTTTGCAGCCATAAGGGATCAGGTAGTGTCCTTGAGCTGGGGGGTCCTTCTGGGGCTGAATCGGTAGCATGCAACAGTCTACGATTAGGAGGGTATGAAGAAGAAGGGCCATAAAGCATGAGTCAGCAGAAGTGTTGGTTGTAGTTTCTTGCCGAGGCACGAGATGTGGGACTGAGAGGATGTCCTTTCGGTTTAGAAGCTGGGTGGTGGTTTATTGGGGCAGAAAATTGGTGTCAGTACCTAGTGGATTAAGAACTGAGGGTAAAGAGGATTAAATAAGGAAGAATAATGGAAGGGATGTTCACTCTGAGCTGTTGTTTCCATAGTTGCTGATTTCTTTAAGTTATAATGTCTGCTGTTACTTCCATTAATGGCCAAAATGTCTTGACTCCGAGGTAGAGGTAAGTGCTGTTTTTCTTTAGAGAAGGAATTATTCAAAATTTGCTATCAATTAAAAATAGAGAATAATATGCTATGGTCATCCAGTTTTATATTTGACTTTGTTGATCAAAGACTTCTCTAGTATTTATTTTATTTGTATGGTATTATTTACAAACATTGCTTAGGGCATTGGTAACTCTCCTATTGTTCTTGGTCAACTGGATTGATGGTTCAATGCAAGGCCCAATGGATTTTTGCTGATTTGAGTCCTGCAGTGGTAGGTATTATCCAGGCCACAGGGCAGTACTTGGGGCCTCCAAGGTTTTAGCCTGAAATGCTCAGGAGACTATGTGTTATCAGTGATAGAATCAGGTCAGCCACAAGTAATCCATGCTCTTAACCACTGTGCTATATCTCCAGATCTTGATTTTATTTTTCAAAAAATTAAGCATATGCAATACAATAAGGTAGTTGAAATGTATATATCTCACTTACATAGTTCTTAACATTACCCATGACTTTTCAGAAGTTTCCAAGTTTTATTTAGATTATGAAACTCATGATATAAAACAATTCCTAACAGAAAATTAAAATCTCAAACTCTAGGGTGAGGAATGTCATTCAGTGATAAATATAGTATTTGACTTGTATTGTGAGATCCTGAGCTCTATCCCCTGTATGGTTAAAAAATATATTTTAATAATAAATATAAATAAAAATATCAGGCTCTAAAAAACAGACAAATCTGGGTTTCTGGTGCATTACTTCTTAGTACATTTCCTCAGCCAGCAGCAAATCTTTTCTGATTTTGTTTTCTCATCTATAAAATGGAGACAATATTAGTACGTGCATGACAGTATTAAATAAGTTAAGTAGAAATGCATTTTAATGTTTTAATTGTTTTTAGTTTTAGTCAACTAAATATGTTTTAGTCACTAAAATATGGTAAATAATAATAGCCCATTTCAAATTCAGAGCAAAAATTCATCTTGTCAAAATTAAAAGAAAATCAGGGGACTGGAGCAAAAACACAGTGGGTAGGGAGTTTACATTGCACACTGATGACCTACGGTCGATACGCAGCATCCCAAATCATTCCCCAAACCTGCTAGTAGCAATTTTCAAGCACAGAGACAAGAGTAATCCCTGAGCACTGCATAATATGTCCAAAACAAAACAAGAACAAGAAACAAGTTTTTTGGGGGGTCATACCCGGCAGTGCTCAGTAAGACTTGGTCATCTTCCAGAATTAAATAAAAAAAATTGTCCATTTTAAGACTTTTTAAAACTTCTAAATATTTTATACCAAAACAAAAACAAAGAAAAAATCCAACATTAAAATCCATAATAAAGCTTCCAAATTAGAAATTTACAAAGAACTTTTAAAAATTATTGTTGGAGTCAGAAAAATAGTATAGCATGATAATTCATGTCTTATACACAAACATGTTTTGATCCCAGGTACCATATGAACCCCCAAAGTATTGCTGGACACAGACCTGAAATCCTCTGAACATCCCATTACTGGCCCAAAAATCTCCAGCACCACAAAGCCTTAGCACCACTATGCCTCCATTAACTGCTTCCTCAGCTCCTTGCATTGAACCTCGGCAGGCAAGCCAAGCAATGTTTGGGATGGACCAACAGGCCTCCAGATACAACAGAGGAAGCCAAAACAAATAAAAACATTTAAAAGAAAAACTAAGTCTTAATTGTAACCAACATTTCTCCCATATCTATTTAATTTTTTTTAAGTGAGGGCACTCCAGAAGTTCCTGGCCATCTAAATAAGCCTGTAATATTCTGAAGTAAATGCTTTGTACCACTGAATATAAAAGAGAAGACTGTGTGCTCAATTTACTTTATAGTTTACTACTTATTGTTTCTGTTCCTGTAGCAAATATGTGAGAATTGCTTAAATAACAGCTGGTATTATTAGTGTCAATGAATTAGCTGATCTCTTAATATAATGCTTGGATTGACAGAAATGCCTTCCTGCTCAAGCTGCCAAGTGAAATGTTGCTAAGCTGGATAAGGTGATTTGCTCTTATCCATAGTTATCACTTTGCCTACAATGCCAGTGATAACTTCCAGTGCTGAAATCAGTCTAGCGAGCAATTTAGAAATCAAACATTGACCATGGGAGGCATCTTAAAAAATATTTGGGGATTTTTTGATTGATTATCAGTAATGGGAATAATTTTTTTTTTTGTTTTTTGGGGGGTCACACCTAGCAGTGCTCAGTAAGACTTGGTCATCTTCCAGAATTAAATAAAAAATTTGTCCATTTTAAGATTTTTTAAAACTTCTAAATATTTTATACCAAAATTCCATTAAGGATTTGAGATTTGAGAGAGCCTCCAGTCAATCCTCTTTCTGTTGGTAAGAGCCAAAAAAAGCCAGTATCACTAAGTCTCCCTCTCACAGGAAGCATCTGAGCAAGTTCCCTCAGCTTGCCCGGATGCCAAGGCAAGAAAGCAAGGCCTTCTGAGGACATCAGTCTGTGGAGCTCGGTTCAAGGCCAGATTCTTGTCTGTTCCAGAATCAGAAACCAGATAATGCCTCTCAGATACTCCATAGAAGTGATTACAAAATTAATGTTATAATCAGATAGCTGGTTGGGTTTCTTGGCTTGGTTGGTTCGGTTTGGTTTTTGGCCTCCAGAATTCATATTTCTTCTATAAAACCAAGATGGGTTGCTGCAGTTGATCTCTTTTGTGTGGGGTGGTGATGGGGAGATAATTTGAACACCACTATTCACTCATCCTAATCCAAATCACCTTCTCTCTCCACTCAGATGCCCCAGAAGATGAGAAAAGTATGTCTATGATCGTGTGTACAGATGAACCTCTCAATGAATTTCAAGTCCCACACCTGTTCTGTGCACGTAAAAAAAAAAAAAAACTGGTGTATTTCAAAATATCGAATAAACTGGAATAAGCTATTAGCTTTAGATTATATCCTCAAAAATGAATGTACTGCATTTAGATTCTCTAAGAGAAAACATGTTGGGGTTTAACTTAAAACGTTATAAAAAGTTTAGTGACCCAGAAGATAGATATTTAATCTTTCTCTGATAGTAAAGCTGCCTAAAACAGAAGGACCCTGAGTGTCACAGATACACAGGTTACTAAAATTGCCTTTAACAAAACAGATTTCTGTTTTCAGTAGTAACCCACAAGAGCACATCCCTGTGGTCATGATGATCTTAGGAATTTCAACCACTAGTTAGGGTATAATACAAAAATGGGAACAACTGAGCCCAGTAGTGCTGCTTCAGACTCTGTGATCCGCCAAGCCTATGGCAAAAAAAAAAAATTCTGGATAGCACGCAAAATAGATGGAAAGTAGGTTACCTGTTGCATGGTGGTGAGCCTAAGGCAGCATCAGGCCTGCTCTACTGACCACAATCTAATATTGGCAGATGCTTCCACTGCTGATGAGGCTCTGCTCATCTTTCTCCTGGCAGAGTCATAGGAGAAAATGGAGAGATAGCCCAGAAGAGCCGGACTAGGCAGGGCTGCTTCCATCCTGAGGAAACATCTATTCTCTTTCAGAGCATCTGCTCTAATTCACCTTAGGAACTACTCCTGGAGATTAGAAAAACCAAAACTTCACAGCAATGATAAGAGCACTGAGAAACAGAAGACTTCCTGAGTCTTCAAAGGAAAGGTCATTGGAAGATATTTTTCTCTCTACAGCCTATGTTCTTTTTAGGCCCAGCTGAATTTTAGTCCCATCACTCCCAAAGTCCTTCAGCCCTTTGGTGAATAGTGCAGCTGCCGAAAATACGTAGCTGTAAGTCCAAGAAAAGGATACAGAACCCTCAGAAAGAAGGTGTGTAATATTTTTGTTGAATCAAATAGTGATTTTCTAATGGGGAAAAAAGACACATAAAAGTCCATTTAGTGTTTGGCAAAAAGAGAGAAGGAAAGAAGGAAAAAAAGCGCTGTCTGTACTCAGTGAAAACTCACTTCAAGGGAGCTATAGATCAAATTACTAGCCTGTGGGGGCTAAGGGTAACTGAAATTCTAATACTTCTGGACTGTTCTCGAGTCCATAAACTACACAGAAAAAGTTTCTGTTTGCCGAATTACTTTCAGTTGTAACAGCTGCTATAACAACTTGAAAATTTTTAACATATATGTACAAGGCTGGTGAGTAACCACTTTAAATATTCTGTGATGGGTTCTATATCCTTACAATCTTTTTAACTGAAGGTCTTAAAGCAGCTTTGAACAACACAAAACAGAGAATATTCAAGGGTTTCTCACATAAGGAGTAGAATTAGAACTAGAATCCCAAGTGGAGGATCTCCAAGAGGAATGTATTTATAATATAAAATATACTTATTTTATATTTTAAATATATGCAAATGCATACAGTTCCACAATTCAAAAATCCTTACAACCCCCTAATAAATCATGATGGAGAAATCATATGATGTTTGAGGTCACTCTTAAGAAAACGTGACATTTAATAAATTAGTGTGAAAGTTAGATAGGAGACTATACCAGTGAAATGATATTAGGAATCCACAAAGGTGGATTGGCACATGGGTTATACATCTCTCAAAATAAATTATGAAATTAAGGAATGAAGCTCAGGTTATCCTTAGATCATGTGCAGACCTGTAAAACACTCAAAGTTGAATGCTGTGGAGTGGGGAAAATGCCCTTACATTCCCAATAACCACCATATTCTATCATCTTAGCCCCCAGTTTCACATAATCATAAGCACATGTTGTATTTGAGTCTCCAACACTTGCTCAAACCCTATCCTTTCTATTCTAATCAGGAATTCAAAAGTCACAATAGGGAATAAAAATGGGGGAAAACGATTATAAATAAAGAAAACAAAACAATCATATATATGAGGTTTCATAAACCCCTCCATACTCCTGGAAATCAAAAATGATAAGCATGAAATTTCTTCAAAAATATACATTTTTCAAGCTATTCCTGAGGGTTTCACATGCTCCAGAGCAGAGCATCTACTAAGGTGCTGTAGTCAAAGAACTGGTCAGTAGTGGGAAAGCCATGCTAGGCACAATACTATTAGGAGGTGAGTTCCTCAGCCCCAGCAGGAGAGAAGCCAATACTGGGGCTGACTGGAGCAGTTTGGCTAGCCTGCAATAAGCTAGAGCTGGTTGTCTCCTTGCAGCTGTTATGGGGTGGAATCTTGCTGCTGTTTGCTTACTTTAGCACTAATCCCAAACTGGGCACTTTGCTACTGCTTCCACATTTGTCCAATGGTTACACGTCCTATTTCTGTTATAGTTACTATCTTCATAAATATTTCCAGAAAACAGACTTGAGTGCATCTCTCCATTTTAGATTACGAGGCATTAACATGTGGTTTCTCTAGATATGAATGAGATTTTTGGAGAAGTACAGTGGAAGGTGGATATTGTGTAAAGATCGCTGGTTTCCAATCTTAAGCCAATTATTGGAATATAGATACACATAAAAAGTGCCTTTTTCTTTAATTCCAATATCAAAGCCAATGTGCCTACATTTATAAAACAGATCAGAAGGAAATGTTAAGTAAGCTAATGCCAATTAAAATTATTAAATTAAAAATGCAGAAAATTAGGTTGAAATATAGTACCTGGGTTAAGTCACTTCTTTTCCTTGAAGCTGGAGGAGTTTGATTCTCAGTGCATATGGTCTCCAAGCATTGCCAGGAGTGACACCTGAGCATAGAACCAACAGAACTAGAAGCCAGCACTGCGGGGCCGTGCAGTGGCGCTGGAGGTAAGGTGCCTTCGCTAACCTAGGACAGACCGCGGTTCGATCCCCCGGTTCCCCATATGGTCCCCTGTGCCTGCCAGGAGCGACTTCTGAGTGAATAGCCAGGAGTAACCCCTGAGCGTCACCGGGTGTGGCCCAAAAAACCAAAAAAAAAAAAAAAAAAAGAAGCCAGCACTGCCTGATTACCTCTTGATGTAAGTGCAAACAAAAACAAAAAATATTCAGATAAGTACAATAACAAAATAATCAATTTACTATCAGTTAAGAGATATGTAAAAGTAGAATTTTTATTTGTTTTGTTTATATTTCCTAACTTTCATGATAAAAATTTTAAATCTCTGGAAAAGTTGAAAAAGTAAGTAAAGTCAATACTATCACTTACTTAAATTGAATAATCACTGCTTATTTGTCCTATCTGTTTTATCCATCTCTCATTTATGATCTCAGAGTAATGTTATTTTACATATGTATACCATTAACACATTTCAGAACATGAACAATTATTTCTGTCCATTTTCAAATTTTTGTAATTGTCATCTGAAAGTTTTTATTAGCTATTTTGTTTTTTTTTTTTGCTAACAGCATCTAACAAAGGTTTACAAGCTACACTTGGTTAAGTTTATTTGTTATTTCTTTGTGAATTCTCCCAGATTTTGTTCAGTCTGAGGCAATCACTCAACTTCTTTCAACCGTAATGCTATGACACATATTTCCCAGATATGCCCTGTTGCTTAATTTTTTTATTTTCTATATAGAATATTTTGTTTGTTTTTGAGACACATTGGGTGGTACTTAAGAATTATTCCTTGGGGGCCCGGGAGATAGCATGGAAGTAAGGTGTTTGCCTTTCATGCAAAAGGTCATCGGTTCGAATCCCGGTGCCCCATATGGTCCCCCGTGACTGCCAGGAGCAATTTCTGAGCATGGAGTCAGGAGTAACCCCTGAGCACTGCCGGGTGTGACCCCAAAACCACAAAAAAATAAATTAAAAAAAAAGAATTATTCCTTAAGCACTGCACTCAAAAATTATTCCTGGCGGGTTCTGGGGACCATATAGAATGCTGAAGATTAAATTTGGTTGGCCACATGCAGGCAAATACTCTACCTGCTATACTATCAGTCTGGCCCAGAGGTTAAAATTTAAACAACAGGTTAAATACACACACAAAAAAAAATTAAGTCAACCAAAACTAAAATGCAGTTAAAATTATTAAATTAAATATTTTTACTGTTTGTAAAATATAAAAAGTCAGAGAAAAATGGAAATTACTGATTAATAGAGCTTAAATAGAACATATTGGGGCTGGTGCAGTGACGTGGAACAGGAAGACATCTGCCTTGCTGGCGTTAGTCTTGGATGGACCATGGTTCGATCCCCTGACCTCCCATATGGTTCCCCAAGCCAGGAGCAACTTCTGAGCGCAGCCAGGAATAACCCCTGAGCGTCACTGGATGTGGGCACCCCCCCCCACCCAAGCAAGAATTCCAAAGGAAAAAATAAAGACAAACTTAAAATCAGTATAACAAAATATCCTTAATCTAAAACACACTAAAAAATGTAATTATGTGAAACTTAGATGTCCAAAGGTTAAAACTTAGATGTCCTGAGGCTTTTCTGACAGAGATCCCAAGACAGTTAGCTACTCCATGGGGAGAAAAATCCTTAAAGGTTGAACAAAGAAGTCCTCAAGGCAGGCAATTGCAGCCGGAAGCTGCTAAGCAAACCCCAGACCACTTAGAGTCAAAGGTCTTAGATTCAAGGCCAGTTTCCCAGACTCTACTGTCTGTCGCCTCCCTTAGAATGTACTTTTAGTGTAGAAAGTCTTCATTCTGTTTCCTAATTGTGAGGTATTCAGATGAAACTATTACTAAGATAATTTTCCACTCCAGACATCTAAAATGCTCTTGTATAAGGATTTTTATTCCTTCACGTACTCATTTTCCTAATTAAAACTTTTAGTTTTCTTCTTTTGGGGAACCTCCAAAAAATATTTTAAAATTTTAAAGGAAGTAGCAATGTTACGTGACTTTGTCCTGTCTTCAAGTTTTTCCAAATATTTTTAATCAGATTTGATAATTATCTGATCACAAAACTTTGTGGAAGTATTTTGGTTGATCCTTGAAAACATCTGCACAGCCTTTATAAGCAATACTACAAGCAAACATTAAAATAAAAAGACCCTGCAAATGTTCCTCAAAGGAGAAGCACATGCTGAAGAAGTCTAGGTCTGCATTGTGATTTTGTACCATTTTAAAGTTCTTCATAATCCTCAGCTGTCCAAAAGTTTGATTGGCCCCATTTCTCTTAGCACCTATCACAACTGCTCTGTTGCACTTTTCTGTTATGCCAGAAATTAAAAAAAAAACTCTGAGAGAGCTGAGATATCAAATTCTAAATATACCTTCAATCAATGAACCTTGTTTACTTATGTGTGAAGTTTTCTAACCTTATTAGTTCTCTTGAAATTCAAATAATCAATACTAAGAACCCTACCTATGCCTATAAACATTTAATAGAGTGGTTCTTTGAGTAGAGATGTAAACCATTTTTATTTAATATAATCTTTTATTTGCATCATTCTATTACCAAACAATTAGCATATTACATATAATATATATGTAATACATATAGCATATAATAATAATCAATCAACATATTACACTACTTATTCAATTGAAAAAATAAGAAACTAAAGGCCAGAGCAATAATAGTACAGGAGATAAGATGTTACCTTGTATAACATACTGACCTGGGTGTAATCCCACATAGGTTTTGCCAGTCCCTGCCAGGAGTAAGCCCAGAGTATAATGCCAAGTGTAAGTCCTTAGCACCACCAGATGTGCCCCAAATCAAAAGAAAAAAACATTTTTAAATGAGACTGATGTCTAAGAAGATTAAAATTTTTCTTATTATTTGTAATGGACAAAAGATTTACTTTTGAGAAAATAAAAAATTAAATATCAGTAGTAAAGTGAAAATTGAGATTTCCCTGAAAAATACATTACAGAAATAATTTTTAAACAAAAAATCAATTGCAACTATGTTTTTTAAATTACCTACCTTTTTCATTTTGCTTGCTATTATTCTTAGCTCTACTTTTCTCAGAAGTTCTTACTGGAATCTAAAGTAAATCTTTCGAAAATTTTTTTCTTAAAGGGCATTTGGTAATAAAACCTCATCTTTTGTCTGTTTAAAATGTTATTGTGTACCTTTATTTGTTAAGATAGTTTCTCTATATGTATAAATATATGGCTGATTATTGCTTCTGTTCACAAGTTTTCTTATAAAAAAGTAATATGAATCAGAAATACATGAATTTATTTCTTTTTTCCTTTTTCTTTTACTTTTGGTTACCATTTATTTAAATATCTTTATTTAAACACCATGATTACAAACATGTTTGTAGCTGGGTTTTAGTCATAAAAAGAACACCCTCCCTTTACCAGTGCAATATTCCCACCACCAATGTCCCCATCACCTTCCTCCACCACCCCTTGCCTGTATTCAAGACAGGCATTCTACTCACTAACATTGTCATGGTAGTTGTTAGTTGCAGTTATTTCTCTAACTGTACTCACGCCTCTTTATGGTGAGCTTCATAGCGTGAGCTGGTCCTTCTAGCCCTCAACTCTATTGTCTCTGGGAAGTATTAAAATATGAATTTATGGCCGGGCGGTGGCGCTGAAGGTAAGGTGTTTGCCTTACCGCGCTAGCATTGGACGGACCGCAGTTCGATTCCCCCGTGCCCCATATGGTCCCCCAGGCCAGCCAGGGGCGACTTCTGAGCGCATAGCCAGAAATAACCCCTGAGCGTCACTGGGTGTGGCCCAAAAAAACAAAAAAATATATATATATGAATTTATTTTTGAGAAAAGTATCTGTATGGATTTTTATGAATCTTTAAGACAGGTAAGGAGAGGTTCAATCTGATTATACTGAGGCTAACTCCAAGAGGTACAGGTTGCTCTGCCTGACAAGAAATTATGTACTTCTATGGGAAGACAAACACATGACTTAAATACATTGAAATTAAGTAAAGGGAGACATCAAGTGTAAATTGATCCATTGTAATTATGCATTATGATGAATGTTTGCTAGATTTATTCTGATGGTTATTTTGCATTATATATACTATTGGGAGGCAGTAACATTAAATGTGACTTTTTTCAAATATTTCTTATTAATGTGACTGTACCAAAGAATGAATGTTCAGAGTTCATATTTTTCCCTTCAGATACTAGATGATCTCTAGACATTTTGCCAGTCTCTAGGTTTGGATATTTTTGTTTGCCTAAGAGCTTGGTCACTGTAGAGTCTAACAATGTAATTTAGTATTGAAGTTTGGAATCATTCTTTCAGTTGCCACATCTAGGAGATTGAGTCTAAAAGTATTAGCCCAAGTATTGTACAGGAGATAAAGACTAAAGATCAGTCAGATGATTCTAAAAGCTCTGAACACTAAAGGTGAATAGTACTCTACATAAAGCTGCACAGTGGCAAAGAGAAGGTAATGCCATCATAATTCATCATAACTCATGGGGAAAGGACAATTGGAAACTTCATTATATGGTTCCCCTGGATTCTTCCCTTGTTGTTACTTACAACTAGCTATATCCTCTTCTATAATAAACAATGAATATGGCTTATAGTTAGCTGTGTATCTCTTCCTAGAAAATTATCCAATCTGAAAAATGGTTTAAGAAACCCACTGAACTTGCGGTTGGTGCCATAAGTGAGGGCAATCTTGTGTGGATTGTTCCTTCAGACCTTTCTCTTAGCAAACTCCACTATAATTATCTGATAACTCTCCTAAAAAGTTTTATTTCATACAACAGTACTATATTGTAGTTTTCTGGGTAAATATAGGAAAATAGGTAATATCCAGCATGCAAGGAGCAGAACAGGGGGCCAGCACAATAGTATTGCAGGTAGGGTGATTGCCTTGCACGTGGTCAATCTAGGTTTTATTACTGGCATTCCACATGGCCCCCAAAGCCCACAAGGAATAAGCCCTGAGCACCTCTGATATGACCCGAAACAAAAACAAAGAAAAGGAAAAATAAAATCATGAAGGGAGAGAAGATATGGGAGACTTAGATCTCACCACCCCTTCATATACAAACATTGTTTATGAATTCCTGTTTAGAAGTTAACATGTATGTTAAAAGAAAAGGTTTTAATACTTATGGAGAAATGCCAATACAGTGATAAGTAATCAGCATGTACCTCTGATGCATAGCTATGAAATTATGATAATTCCCTATTCTTGCCTACCAGGACTTTTCCAGTTTGGCTGCATATTTGCAGCCATCATAAATCTAAGTAAGTTTTCATTACTCGGGGGACTATCCTGACCCTGGAGCTTTTATTAAATTCTCAGATGAAGGGGGATAGAGAAAAATGGCTCAATATTGTAAAGGACATTTATAATAAGTCCATTGCCAAAACCATATTCAGAGACCAAAAAAAAAAAAAAACTGAAAAGTTTCCCTTTAGGTCACAAGATAATATGATGTTTGCATTGCTAGCCAGAGCAACTAGTCAAGAAAAAAAAAATCAAAAGACCCAAATTGGAAAAGAGGGAAAATTAACATATCAGACGAAATAATAATATAGAAAATTTTATAGACAACACTAAATATTGTTAGAAGTAATAAATTAATGAGTATTAAAAAGGCTACAAAATATATGTACATAAAGTGTGTTGAAACCATGTCCATGATCAACTGCCACTGTCAGCCCGTGCCATAGACTCATTTCACTTGAAAGAGGCAAGCCAAGCCATGAAAACTCATGGAAACAACAATCTTGCAGGTGATCACACTGGAGCCCTTTGGGAGGGGCCTGGGACAAGTCCCCCACCCTGCTGAAGTCTAGCAGCTATACATACACTCCATTAATACTGCCATATAAATGACCCTACTTTACCTATTTTCCACTAAGCTCTGCAAAGTTGGGTCCTGTGCACTTAGGTAAGGAAAATGCCTACCCAAATTTGATCCCAAGCACCATGTATGATCCCCTGATTCCTATCAGGAGTGATTCTTAATCTGCAATCCAGAAGTGATCCCTGAGCACTTCTGGGTGTACCCCCTTATCTTATAAAAACCTAAACAAAAAATTTAAAAGAAAAAGACAGCTCTTCTCTCCTCTCTGCTGAGCTGATCTACGAACCGGGACCCCCACCGGTAAGATGGTCTCACTCAACCCACGTAGGACCAATTGAGTCATGTGATTGGGCAACCCAGAAACATAAAGACCACCACCGGCCAAGCTTCTGCCTCTTCTCTCCTCTCTGCTGAGCTGATCTACGAACCGGGACCCCCACCGGTAAGATGGTCTCACTCGACCCACGTGGGACCAATGGAGCCGTGTGATTGGGGATCCCAGAAACATAAAGACCACCACCGGCCATGCTTCTGCCTCTTCTCTCCTCCTCTCTGCTAAGCCGATCTACGGACCATAACCTCTCCAGGTCCCGTACCCAAAAAGTGCGGCCGTTCCACTTTGCTCTGCGGCCGCGCCTACTTTGAAACCCCTGAATTCCATACCAGCAAGGGGACTTAGGTGAATCCTGTTTATGGGTGATCGTCCTCCCACTGTAACTTTACCTTGTCCTCTCTCTTTGCATCTTTGTTCTCATAATTAAAAATAAAAATTAAAAAAAGAAAAAAGAAAAAAAAGAGACAGAGGAAATAATAGGATTTTCCAATTTCATGAGTTGAAATAATTGACACTGTTAAAAGGACATCCTAACCAAAGCATTGTACAGATTAAGAGTGATCACGATAAGAATTCCAGCGGCATTCTTTGAGGAAATAAGACAAATATTACTATATTTGTATAGAGCCACAAAAACGCTTAATTGACAAAGCAATGCTGAGACAAAAGAATAGCTACATCATGCCTCCTGAATTCAAACTAAAATACTAAGCAAGAGTAATCAAAATAATCTAACAGTTGAATAAAAATAAAAGAAGATATATGAAATAGGATAGTTCAGAATTAATCTCCACATTTATGAATATTTAACTTATAAAAACATCCAAACGCATAAAATGGAAGAAATAAAATCTCTTCAATAAATGATGCTAAAATATGGAATACTAAAGAATAAAACTATATCACTATCTTACACCATCCACAAAAATTAACTCATACTGGATTGGAGATTTGAATGTTAAAACCCAGACACCAGAAAATGCACTGAAGAAAACAGACACATTTCTGTGATATTGAAATACTAGTCTACCTGAAAAGGATTAACTAACAAGCTGGAATGCACAAAAATAGATTATACTACTTTGTTTTTTGAACTCCATATGATCCAGCTATACCACTGCTAGGGATATATCCTAGGAACACAAAAACACAATACAAAAATGCCTTCTACACACCTATATTCATTGCAGCACTGTTTACAATAACCAGCATCTGGAAACAATCCAGATGCCCGACAACAAATAAGCGACTAAATTATGACACTTTTGCTTTCTGTTTGCAGGAACATTTTGCAAAAACATTAAATACATATTAAATATGCTTTTATTTAAATACCGTGGCTACAAAGTTCAATATTACTACAAATATTTTTGTAGTAACAGAAATAACAGAAAATAAAAAGTAGACATTTATTCCTTCCACAAATTTCTTTTCAAACAATCAGAAAAAAACTATTAAAAATTATGTTAGGGAGGCAATAGCACAGTGGGGAGGGCATTTGCCTTGCATGTGGTTGACCTGGGTTCGATCGGTAGTGTTCCATATGGTCCCCTAAACCTGATAGAAGTGATTCCTTAGCTCAGAGCCATGAGTAACCCCTGAGTGTCATCAAGTGTGACCCAAAAATAAACAAAAAAAAAATATGTTAGAAACATATACTCAGAAAACACCTTGATTGCCCCGAAAGAATAAAGGAATTATGGCTCTAGAATTGCCTATAGCAAACTCTGGTTTAATTCCTGGAAATGTATATGATTCCCTTAGCACTCCCAAAGTGATCCTTGAGCACAGAGCTAGGAATAAACCCAGAGCACCAGTATATTAGCCTAAATATCCCCTACATGCACACATAAAAAGAAAATTGCATCATTATTTTGATTATTCTGACCTGTTTTACTTCAAAGACCCTTTCTAGTTTGTCCAAAACCCTCCCATATTTCAGCAATAAACAGAAGAGACGTTAAATATTCCCTGAAACAAAAAAATGGAGAGTCCTATTTGATCATTGACCCTACTTTCATTACTTTAGACTGTAATAATTTTTTTCCACTCTTGCAAAAGCAGTTTGGCTTTCTGGTGAACTAGGTAGCAGACTCCTTTTGCTTCAATATTAGTTTTCATGATGTATCAGATAGTTAACTCCAATAGCAAAAATAAAAGAGAGAGTAAATGTAAATCAAATAAACAATGAGATATCACTTCGCAACAATGACAATGTCTCACTTAAAAAAACAATGTGAAAATTACGTGTTCTGGCAGAGATGCAATATAAAAGCAGCCCTCATTCAATATTGGTAAGAATGTTGTCTTGTTTAGTCTCTAAGAAAAACAATATTGAGACCCCAGAAGTTTAAAAATAGAACTGCCATATGATCCAGTGGTCCTCAGAATACAGCCACTGGCCACATATTGTAGTTGTTCCCATTTTGTTTCTTCACTTCAAAATAAGATATGTGCAATATGAATAGGAATTTATTCATAGTTTTTGTTTTTTACTATAGTTTGGCTCTCCAATGGTCTGAGGGACAGTGAACTGGCTCCTGTTTAAAACGTTTGAGAACTAGATTATAGAGATTCTGCTCTTGAGAACACAAAACAATTTATCTACAAAGATACATGCACTCCTATGTTCATTATGATACTAGTTACAATAGCCAGTGTCTATAAATAGCACAAACATATAATGATATTTGAGTTGATAAAAAAAAAAGTGTGGTATCTATGTACACTGATATGTACACAGTTATGAGAAAAGTTGAAATTTTTTCCTTTTACTATTGGATAAAACTAAAGGATATCATGTTATGTGAAATAAGTCAGAGGGATAAAGACAAATACTGGTTGTTCTCACCCATGTGTTAGCACGTAAAGAACAAAGAAAAAGAATGGACAATGACCAGTGAAAAACAAACCCTTAGACTCTGACAACAGAATGAGATTACCAAGCTGGCAGGGGGTAGTTTCAGTGTAAGGAGAGTTAGAGCCAAGTGGGCATGACATATGGACAATGAAGTGTAGAGGGTTTTGACACTTTGGTTATTATGGAGATGCAGTGAATTGTGCACTAAAAGCATAAGCACTGACTATTATAAATAATGTTACTCAATAATAATAAAAATTAAATGGAATTACATCAAACTAAGAAGTTGCTGCACAGCCAAAAAAACTATGATGAAAACAAAGACATTATGCTGAATGAGAGAAAAATATTTGTATGCCATATATCTAACAAACGACTGAACAAAAAAAATGAACAATCACATGTAAAAACTAGGGAGAAATTGAAAACATGCCTTAACAAAGAAGATATAAAGGTGGTCAACAGAAGTATTTTTAAAATACTTATTTAAATTTTCACTTATTTCAAAATAATGCAAATCAGAACTACAATAAGTAACTCTGAGAATGACCTATGCTTAAAAGGCCAGAAACAGCTACTAGCAGTGGTGAAGAGAGAAAGAAACCTCATATACTATTAGAATAAGCCCTCATATACTATTAGTGGCAATACAAACTAGTACAGTCTCTGTGAAAAACACTATGCTGTTTTCTCAAGAAATTAAAAATAGAACTACCATATAATCTAGCAATTCCACTCCTAGATATCTATCCAAAAATCACAAGAGCATAAATGCAAAAGATTTGAGCACTCCTAGGTTAGCTGTAATCCGAATTGCAATAATCAAAATCTAGAGACAAGTGGTTCAAACAACTGAACAGATAAAAAAGATTTTATATGTGTATAGTTAGCATATAAAATTCACATGCAATAGATTGCTAATCACCTATAAGAAAAGATAAAATCAAGGCTAGAAATACAGGATAGCAAGCAGGGAGCTTGCCTTGTATACAGCTGATCCAGGTTTGATTCCCAGCACCTCCTGAGCATAGCTAGGAATGATTCCTGAGCTCACAGTCAGGGGTAAACCATAAGCAGTGTGGCTCAAAAACTTTTTTTTTATTTGGTGTTTGGGTCACACCTCACAGCGCTCAGGGGTTCCTCTTGGCTCTTTGCTCAGAAATCGCTCCTGGCAGGCTTGGGGGACCATATGGGATGCTGGCATTCGAACCACACTCCTGTATGCAAGGCAAATGCCTTACCTCCATGCTCTCTCCAGCCCCCGAAAAACATTTTTTAAATAAAGAAAGGAACTTTGTTTTTTGCTGCAAAATGACTGATATTTAGAGAGTTTGAGAATCATTAAATTAAATCGGAAAGAGAAAGACAAATATCAATTAATTCACTCATGTGTTGGAGATAGAAACAAAAATAAATGCAAACAGCCCCTTGAACTTGAGAGTGCAGGACTAAGTATACCAAAGGGAAAATTAAAGAGGACTGAAGAAAGGAGATTCAATGAATTGTGGGGTAGGGATACTGGTCTTTCTGTGGTAGCTGTGGTATGTAAACATATATTTTGTAGACATACAAAACTGTATCCCTAACATACAGTCATATAAATGATACACCAAATAAATAAAATGAAACAAATAATCCACAGAAGTCTAACATGTACATCTTAATGTGTAGCTTCAAATTTCTCTGAGTTTTCAGGAGGTCTTATACTGGAGAAACAAATGGCAGTAAAAATAACCTCTTCAGTCAACCTTTGCTTGCTGCACTGGAATTGTCAACTCTGTAATTTCTCAAATATCCTTTTAATATTAAAGACAAGAAAATGTCATATGTTATATAAATAATGTTCTCAAGCTCTACTTTCCTTAATGCATAAGATGAAAATTTACATAATTTAAAGAGAGGTGAGAGAGAGAGAGAGGGAGAGAGAGAGAGAGATCTGATGTTTTCATTCTCTCTCAGCTGTGAAAGTCTAAAGTGTCATAGCCATATTTGTTGACTAGGCCACAGGTGGTTGGCTCAGGCTAGTATATCAAGAAGGTAATTGGAGTTGTCATTGTCTTTAAACACATCTCAACAATAAGAGATTATATGAATCACAAGCAACCGTGTAATACCAAGCTGCAAGCTACAGACATTCTTTGGGTTTATGTTCTTAATTTACTTGCCACTAATAGGTTCCTTGAACCTTGTGGGTCTTTCATTTCCCAATAGAAGCAAATCGTGTGCCTCAAGTTTAATTTGCTGCTACTGCTGCCTCCCCAAGGCTGGATGAGGTGGAAATAAAACCATATTCACTTTTCTCCTCTACTGCTTAGTAAGCAGTTAAGCTCATGGCAGAAAAAAAAAATAAAAGAAAAAATTGCAGTAGTATTATGAGACAAGAAAGGTTGAAGTCAAGCTGACACGTTTAGGACAAGCAATTTTGTTGCAAAAGCAGTTAAAAAGCTTGGAAAGAGAAGCCACAGAATAAAAAGCCTGACTCTCAGAAAACTAGATTGATGTGTAAATTAGCACAGATTTTCTTCTGGCAACATGAATAACAAAACCCTTAAAATTTAGGATTCTTCATCTAATAAATCTGTCCTGAGTCATAAGTACATAAGCATGTAAATATTTAGCTACAGCTATTTGTCGCATAAGTGCTTATAGTAGCAGAAAATAAACAACCAAAAAACAAAAAAATTAATTCAATAAACTGCACAACAAAATATGATTTGGCCACTAAGTCTGTTGTGATGAAAAGAAAGGCAGATTTATAATAGTTAAAAGGGGAAAAATACAAAATTGATGATACAGGGTGCTTCCATTTTTATAATTAGAGTGTTACATAGAAACATCAAATATGCCAAAATTTAATAATGATTAGGAGTTGAGGAATCACAGATGAGTGTTATGTTATCCTGTTATTAATTAGATTAATAATCTTTCTAATTATAGATATCTAAGAAAAATAAGGTGGGGTTTTTTTGTTTTTGTTTTTTCTGGTTTTTGGGTCACACGTCATGAGGCTCAGGGGTTACTCCTGACTATGTGCTCAGAAATCACTTCTGGATTGAGGGACGCCAGGGGATCCAACCGCTGTCTGTCCTAGGTCAGCTGTGTGCAAGGCAAACTCCCTATCACTATGTCACCTCTCTGGCCCCAGTTATTTTAATTTTTGAAAGCTCTCCGCTACAAACCAGCAGTGTTCACAGGTAAAAAGTTGTCATATTTCTTCAAATTCTTCAAAGTGTTGTGGAATTTATTATGATGTCACATTGAATTCTTAGGAATTATCACAAGTAGAAATAACAACAATAATATTGTTGGGGGGGCATGAAATTGAACCCTTCTAACCTGGTAGAAGCAATCAAGGAGACCCAAACTTGACCTAAGGATGCATTAATTTCTTCTTTGTTGTTTTTCCCCCCTCAGGAGCATGTAGTAAATTCCCAAGCCCATCAGCCACTGCCTCCCTTTCCTCCCCCATATAGTTGAGATATCAGCCCACACAGAAATTTGCCCTCCTCAAGAGTTCTCCTGGATGTGAAGGCAATTTGGCTGCTACATATCACCCCACTGTTCGTCAGGGTTGATTAGACTGATCTGGCTGGCTAGGCAAATGCCCCCTTCATCCCTCACCACTCCCTGTGCATTCTTACCGAAGTTGCATGCGTGCTCTGTCAAAGAAGATGGCCTTCCCCAAATAGAGAACGACCGAATGCCAGTAGTTCTCCTGCTAGAACCCCCAAACAACCTCTCAAGAGTCCTTTATCTCCTGATAGTCTCTTTTAACTCCTTTCCACACATCTCAGTTCTGGCCATTTGATATATTTAATACCCACTCCTGCTTCAAATAGCAGTGAGAGGGCAACAGCAATTTATGATTCTATACTCTTTAACTATGAAATTGACTGAGCAGCTTTCCTTAGAAAGATCATGGAAGGGTCAAGAATTTTCAACCTGTATATGTTCTATATAGACCAGAGGCAAACTCTGGTAGACTAGTACCAATGCTGGACTGTTTGCAATGTTGGAACCCCATGAGATACTAAGCTGGTTTACGAAATGCAAATTTTCATCTTCAAATAATCCTAGGAGTTCCTACCAACTCAGTTCTCCCATGGAGATGTATCTTGCATAGCGGGTGGTGGTAGGGTATTTGCCTTGCACCAAGTGGACCCTGGACGGACCTCAGTTTGAGTCCGGGAGTCCCATATGATCCCCCAAGCCAGGGGCGATTCTGAGCATAGCCAGGAGTAACCCTTGAGCGTCACAGGGTGTGGCCCAAAAACCAAAAGAAAAAAAAAAAAGCTATGAAGGGCTAAAGATAAGTCTTAACACAGTGACCCAGTCATTTAAACATAGATTTAAACATAGATTCTTTGTTCTTTTTTATATAAGACCTACTAATCCCAATTAAACAAAGTATCCAGTTTCAGAATTGCAACTACATGGCTGAGGATGTTGTTCGGTGGTCAAGTACATGCCTTCCATGTGTGAGGCCTTGGGTTTGAACTCTGGAACTAAATACACAACAAAAAATTTAAATAATTAAATTAATGCTATGGCATGAAAGATCTGCCAGAAGAAAAGAACAATAGTTGTGGTATTTGTTTTCATTTTATATATTTTTCTATGCCTTTATCCTCAACCTAAATCATTTGGTTAGTTAAAATCTTCCATATTTTTTGTGGAATTAGCATGAAATATTTGATAGGCCTAGATTTATTCTTACTATAAAAACCAAGCAGTAGGAGCTAGAGGGATAGTGCAGCAGGCAGGGTTCTTGCCTGGCAATTAGCCAATCTAATTTGATATCCAACACCTTATATGGTACTTCCAGACCTACCAAGAGTATTCCTCAGCACAGAGTCAGGAGTAAACCCTATCACTAGCAAGTGTGGCCCAAAATCAAAACATTAAAAAATCTAAAAATAGGGGCCAGGCGGTGGCGCTGGAGATAAGGTGCCTGCGCGTTGACCTAGGACGGACCACGGTTCGATCCCCCGGTTCCCCATATGGTCCCCCGTGCCTGCCAGGAGCGACTTCTGAGCGAATAGCCAGGAGTAACCCCTGAGTGTCACCGGGTGTGGCCCAAAAACAAAACAAAACAAAAAAAAAAACTAAAAACAACAGAAGTTAGTAGGTATATTAATATAGTAACTGAACATTCAATCACTAAAGATTCACTAAAAGATATAGAATGTCTTTAGTTTTTGTTTATTTATAAATTAATTTATTTAAAGACTATTAATTACATAATTACATCGGGGTTTTTTTTTGAATATTTTTGTTCTAAGACCAATCCCACCACCAGTGTAAAATTTTCTCCACTGTTGTCCCCAAATCCTCATCCATTCATTACTAAGCCTACCTTCCTGGCAGGCATGAATAACATATTTTATTTGCTTATTTACAGTAAGTTGTAATAAAAATATTCTTTAAGTAGTACAATAAAAAAAGTCGTAAAAATCAATGTATCTCACAGTGGGGTTATTAGATCATTGTCAGAAGACTTTCTAAGTGACGATCTAAAACTTTTTAAACAAATATTTTAAACAAAAAATTGGAAGTGAAGCTGTATACTGATTATCACTAAGGAGATTGTTGGTTTTTCTGTTCCAACAAATGGCTCAAAATATTACTTAACATAGTACTTGCCTTACTTGTGGCTGACCCAGGTTCCATACTCATTTTCTGAGCATGACCAGAAGTGATCCCTCAGCACAGAGCCAGGAGTAATACCTGAGCACTGTCAAGTATGCCCTCCAAAACAAATATATATATATAGATATAGATATATATGTCTATAACTGTAAGAGGTGCTGTCATGTCTCCTATCAGGAAGGATTACAGATTAGTAGAGCCCAGGAATTGGAATGAAGTGTCATTTAGGTATAATCCTGAGGGTACTCTCTTTGTGGGGATTTATTTGTATGTGTTTGTTTGTTTCATTCTAGTTCCCTATGACTTTAGCTTGCACTCTATCTTTGTCCAATTTAGATATCTTGGACTCAGTTCAGATTGCCAACTCCAAAATTCCTGGTCATCAGAATCATTGCGGTTACTTAGGACTTGTGGAGAAATAAAGTCTTGGAAATCTAAGACAAGTAAAACCCTTACTGTTTATTTTATTTTTGTTTTGACAATTTTAATAAAAAAGGCTTTCTACTCATACACAATAGATGAAGCTTAAAAAGCTTGTCCAGTAATAAAACAGGTTTGAGATAACCATTTATATCAGTTTCCATTTGTAAGGATTTTAAAGCAGAATGGAGAGATGTGGAAAGGGGGTAGATAAGAAAGGAAATAATTATAATTAAACATTTATGGACTCAAAATACATATATTCACCCAAACAATTCTATTAGTAACTTTTTCATTTTTAAAACCAAAAAGTTCATACATATCAATCTCAGAGTCTACCTAATAGTCATTTTTATTGCTTCTGTACCAGGTACTGCCACTATAGACAAATTTATTCATTATAATCTTTATCCTCATTAAATCTCTTTGAGATACATATAGATATGAAATCCCTCATTTGCAAATCAAAAATCCCAAACTTCTAAAAAATCAGTATTTTTTGCTTAGTGCAGAAAAAAACTGACTTAGCATCAAATCAAAAATGGTCTAGGAAGAAGCTATTTGTATGTAGTCTTTACATAACCCATTTGTATAAATTTCACTACAGAAATATTAATGTGTTTTATTAGGTCATGTTGTCCCAAACTCAACTTATGGTACTATATAACAAATAAAATGTAGATATTATCATTTTCCTAAATTACTTAAATTCCAGAATTTGGATTTCCTTTGTTTTGCTTTAGTGCCACATCAAGCTGTGCTCAGGGCTTACTTCTGGTGCTGCACTAAAATCTCTCCAGGAGGACTCTGGGGACCAGATGGGGTACCAAGTATTAACATTCTCAACCCTAAAATTCCAAATTTTGAAAAATTATTTGAGTCTAAGAATATAAGATAACGTATAGTTATCACATATAGTTTCTTCCTATATCATAAAGAAGGAAACCAATATGGTTTTTTTTCTCCACTGATGTCTCTCTCACCCTAAAATTTTCATCTTGAATTTGAGAGCCATTACCCTTTTGTTGAAACTTTAATGTTTTTTATCTCTCCATTATTGCAGCCCACATTTGCATTGATGAAATTTTAGTAACATTTTATGAAAACAATTTTAAATACATATTTTCCCCTAAATGGAAAACGCTGATATTCTCAGAAATTTTACTTGAACCCAGATGAACTCATTTTTAATTCCCCCACCCTTCATTTTCAGATTACTCAGTGTATTTAATGCTACCCTTCCTCAATTCTACCAAAAGCTCACATGGTGATGTTAATGGCATTGGTTAAGAACCCCTTATGGAGTCTGCGTGGGCCTGAGACATTGCTAAGCATTTTGACATCTGTGGTTTGAATGTCTAAGTGAAATTACTCAAGCTGGGCCCCAGTGTTTCAATCACAATCCCAGAATGAGTGCCTGGTCACTCTGTGGTCTTAAATTCAGATAGATGAGAGCATTTCATTCTACCCTGCATTTCATAAACAATGATTTGATACATTGAAGAAACCATAAATACTATTTATTTTCCCATAGACCTAGAAGGTCCAAACACCACAACTAATTGTTGTTCAATAATAAATTCAATAATCTCAAACCTATTCTTCAGGTTTATCGTAATAAACAAAGCTATGGTCATATGCAAATCTCTTATTCACAGAATCAGGTGCAGAATATGATTGGAAGCCAGGGACTCCCACTGCAGTGATTTCTAACAATATGTTTTAATGCCTTAATTTTACCAAGTATAAAATAACCCTTCAGTTTCTTTGTCCACAGTGGTTCTTGGAAACAAAGGTGGATATCCTAATTTTATGTCAGTGCTCAATCATACTAGATACCATATACAGTGCTCAGTATGACAATGCCTCAATAAAATTATTCCAATTTACCCATTTCCTTTTGTTTATGTCTTCTATAAGGACCTAAAGCATATGATCATTCAAACCACTAAAACAGTCAACAGCAAACCACAGACTTACATTACAGGTCCCATTCATTGAATACGTTTTTGCAAATTACCATTTCCTTTTTTCTCTCTTTTTTCCTCCTTCTCTTTCCTTCTCTCTTTTCCTCCTCTTCCTCATCAATTCAATCTATGTTAAATAAAGCCCACACTGTCAGTTCTTTAGGAAAGGATCCCTGATACATAAGATGCAGCGGACAATACTACAGAGGGTAGCCACCACTTATAGTCCTTACTACTACATTGCTTAGTACTCTATATGAGAAAACTATACTTATCCTAAAATGCTCCAGCCACTATCTAACCCTGAAACCTTCATTTAGCAAAGCCCATTCAGTCAGAGATGAAGTGCCTAGAAATTGGAAAACTTTCCAGCTCCAACGCAATTTTTTAACTTATTTTTACTGTATTTATTTTTCTTTTCTCTCTTATTTTTATTGTCCCTTTCTCTCCTAATCTATGTCTTAGCTAATTATTTATCTTTTCTTTTTTTGGGGGGGGGCACACCCAGTGACCCGCAGGGGTTACTCCTGGCTATGCGCTCAGAAGTCGCTCCTGGCAGGCACGAGGGACCATATGGGAACCGGGGGATCGAACCGTGGTCCGTCCTAGGCTAGCGCAGGCTAGGCAGCAGGCACCTTACCTCCAGCGCCACCACCCAGCTCCCTATTTATCTTTTTTTAATTCAATTACTTCTTAAGAGCTCAGACCCATCCTATAAGGGTCAGGTTTCCAACAACAATTTAAGAACAGATCCCTAATGTCTGTCTTTATGTGGGCATGAGTTTGTAGATAATAGACCCCTGTCTGATTGCCAAACCTAAATTGTAAATAATCAAAGCCTAAAGTGCATATAACTCCTCTTATATATTATCTCTCCTCCTCCCCTTTAGAAATCCTTCTATCCTTTCATCCACCAATTCTGATTCAATATCCCTCCTTATTTAATCTTCTTTATCCTCAGTTCTTAATTCATTAGGTACCAAGACTGACCTCCTGCCCCAATAAGCCACTACCAACCCAAAGCAAAAGGATACCCTCTCAGCCCACATCTCATGCCCCGACAAGAAACTCCTGCTGACTCACCCTTTGTGGCCCTTCTTCTAACCACCCCGCCAAATGTGGATGATTGCATGCTATTGGATTCAGCTTCAGAAGGACTCCCATCTCAAGGACACTACCTGATCCCTTACTGTTGCAAATCATTTCTCATACTCAACAAGACCGGGATGTGTGATGAAAATGTGCCCTGGATTCCCCCCCCATAAGAATATTTTAAAAGACTTAATGGGGAAGTCTATATTTCCTTTATATGTTTAATACCTCTATAATAATGCCTCTTAGTCTGTTTATTCCCAAATGTAAGATAGCCTCTTTCATCACTTTTTTCTTCAATTACTTTATTTAATTTATTTTTATTTATTTCTTCTATTATATATAATATATACTTTAAATATATAATAAAACTTAAAAATGTATATTATCTGTATAAATATATTATATATATATTACATCTATAAAACAGAAGCTGTTTTGATTCTTTTTGGTACAAAAACCTATAAGAAAGAGTCTTGCCTGGGATAAAAGCTCAGGTCAAAACAGGGCACAGAGATTGTGTAGCCTGTTATTCTTTTTTTTTTTTTTTTTTTTTTTTTTTGGTTTTTGGGTCACACCCAGCAGTGCTCAGGGGTTACTCCTGACTCCATGCTCAGAAATTGCTCCTAGCCAGCACGGGGGACCATATGGGGCACCGGGATTTGAACCGATGACCTTTTGCATGAAAGGCAAACGCCTTACCTCCATGCTATCTCCTTGGCCCCAGCCTGTCATTCTTACTCCCAAATGCACCAGCAATATACTATGGTACCATTCCTTTTTGCAAAGGCATACAAAAAGGGAAAAATTTGATGTATAGAAACAAGTTCTTATCTACTAGGGATAAGAACTTAGACATTTTACAACACAGAGGCACGTCCCACCCTGAACATGTGTCATATAGACCCAATTTAGATTCCATATGATCAGACAGTGACTATCCAATTCCAAATCCAAGATCCCATACATAGAACCGACAGTTCCCTGCAACAGCACCAGGAACCAAACTCCCCCTGGGAAATTCCTAATACTG
Organism: Crocidura indochinensis; assembly: GCA_004027635.1. Classification (NCBI taxonomy): domain Eukaryota; kingdom Metazoa; phylum Chordata; class Mammalia; order Eulipotyphla; family Soricidae; genus Crocidura; species Crocidura indochinensis. The sequence continues at coordinate 5,801 of PVKC010001188.1, read as the reverse complement.
CTCTGACACCAACTTGTGCCAGTTTTGGTATGACATCCTGACAACGAGGAAACGGTAACAACTTGATCTAAGAGAATGTTGTCTTATCTCATTACCTAAAGGTAAGATGAAATCAGAAGTCAAGTCTTCCTTTGATCTGTATGCAAAAACCAAGATCACTAACTACAGATGACTGACTTTGACAATCATGACTGGGCAGAATTTATCCTAGGACCAATAAGAAAGATCTTAGCCTTCTGTTGTTATCCATCTGCTGTTGGGCATTGAGGTTGATTCCAACTTTTGGCTATTGTGCTGAGTGTTGCAATGAATAGTGGTGTGAATACATACTTTTAAACGAATATCTATCTGGGGAATAGACACTCAGGAGTGTGATTGCTGGGTCATATGGCAGCTCAATTTTGAGTTCACTGAGCACCCTCCCTACTATTTTCCATAGGGATTGGACCAAGCAGCATTCCCACCAGTAGTGGATGGGAGTCCCTTTCTTGTCACATCCCTGCCAACATAGATTGGCCCCATTATTTTTGATGTGTGCCATCCTCACTGATGTAAGGTGGTAGTCTTGATCCCTAATGTCTTAATCCCTAATGATGAGGTCTGGTGAACATGTTTTCATGTGTCTACTGGTCATCTGTTGATCTTCATCAGAGAAGTGTCTATTCATTTCTTCTCCCCATTTTTCTATGGCATTATTAGGTTTTTTTGGAGCTCAATTTCTGAGTGCTTTGTATGTTCTAGATATCAACCCTTTATCTGATGTATTGAGTGCGAACATTTTTTTCCCATTTTGTTAGTTGTATTCTAGTTTTAACTAGTGTTTCTTTAGCCATACAGAAAGATTTTAGTTTGATGTTGTCCCATTTATTTACATTTGATGCTATAGCTCTTGCTATTGGTATTCTATCATCAAAGAGTTTTTCAGGTATTAAGGGTTAAGGAGGATTTTGGTATTTTTATTTCATTCAATATTTTGGAAGAGCCTGAGAATCAAAGATAGCAATTCTTCTCTCAATATTTGATAGTATTTACCTAAAAACTATCTGGTCCAGACTTTTATTCTTGGGGAGTTTCTTAATTACTGTTTCAATTTCCTTAGATATGATTGGCCTGTTTAGGTTTTCTACATCCTCCTTTTTAAGTCTTGGAAGATGATGTTTTCCCAGAAATCTGTCAATTTTTTCTGGGTTATCTAACTTAACTGAGTACAGTTGTTCCTAGTAAGCCCTTATGATGTCTTGGATTTCTTGAAGTTCTGTTGTAATCTTTCCCCTTTCATTTATAATCCAATTTATTTGGGTGTTTTGCCTTTTTTTTTCTTTGTGAGTCTTGCCAGCAGTTTATTTATCCTGTTTATTCTTTCAAAAAAAAAAAAACAGCTCCTGGTTCATTGATTCTTTGTATTGTTTTCTTTGTTTTTATGTTGTTTATTTCTACTCTGATTGCTATGAGTTTCCCACAATTACTGCTTTTGTTGTGCCCACAGATTTTGACAATTTTCTTTATTGTCATTTGTCTCAAGGAATCTTACAAATGTTAGAATGTTATGGCCATTGAATATAAAAGGTGTGCCATATTGAAAGAGCTGAAGAGTTTCAAGTTTTCAACCAGGTATGATTTTTACCTCCCCAGAGAACATTTGCAGTTTCTGGAGGCATTATAGTTGTTGTAGCTAATGAGAGAAGAATGCTACTGGTTGTTAGTGGTTAGGGACCTGGATGCTACTGCCATTTTACATTGTATAGCATCAAATGCCCACAAAAAAGGTGTGCCCACTATAAAATCGATAGTACTGAGGTTGAGAAACCTTGATTTAAGGGGCCTTGATTAAATGACTTCAACTGAATTTTTGAAATGTACTAGTTCACTAATGCTCAGTAGGGTTGGCTACCTTGATTTTTATCTATAGTATGTGTACTAACAGCTGTTGGGGAAGAATGGATGAAGCATAAAATTATCATCAGCTAATGTTTTTTTAAATTTTATTGTGAACAAGGTGGATTACAAACCTTTCACAGTAATATTTAAGGTACATAGTGACAATGAATCAGAGACATCCTCACTACCAGTGTTGCCCTCCCTCCACTCCTGTTCCCAGCATGCATCCCATTTCTCCCTCCTTTGCCCCTCAGACTACTAGCGTAACTGGTCCCCTCTGTAGCCAATCTTGTAGTTTGGCTACTGATTCTGTTCTCATTGACATTGGGTTTGGTGTTTAAGTCTGATCATTTTTTATTTCTACTCAATGTTCATATAACTGTTTGGTCCTGGTACCATCCATTTTTTCCCTCCTCAATTTATGAGGCAAGACAATATGATTATATGATTCAAGTCATGTGGTTCTGTTTGAAAAAGAAGAAAAGAAAAATAATAACTGGGAGGAGTCCACCTAGAGGTTATAATTATCAATTCAAAAGAAGAAAGGGAAAAAAGAAGAGAAACATACCAAACAAAAGAAAACATAAAAACAAACAACAACACAGAAAACAAATGCCCCACCAAAAACAAACAAAAATACAAAACCAGCAACTACAAAAAAAAAGCACAACAGCAACAAAAACAACAACCAAATAATAACCATGAGAATGAAAAAAAAAAAAGAGGACTGGTGTGGCAAGTTTTTGTGCTTCCTTTTTTTTTTTTTTTTTTTTTAGGCACATTAAGAATTGGGGAAATTGGAAAGGGAATTCCTTTGACTTAGAGATACAGTGTTTCTCTGCCATATCTCCTACCACATCATGAAGATGTGGTACATATACACAATTGAATACTACATAGCATTAAGAAAAAATACAATCATGCAATTTGCAACAACATGGATGAAACTAGAAAATGTTATATATATATATAACATTTTAGCCATATATATATATATATATAATGTGATAGTGAGTGCTATTTACCAACATAAAGCAAATCAGCACGACATCCAACTATTTTCAAAAAATTTTAAGTGCACTATTATTACTGATGTCAACACTCCAAACAGCATTGCTTTTAAGATGACTAAAGAAATATCTGCGTAAGATTCAATCAGTGTGGTCATCATAACTGAAAGCTAAAAAGAGAATATCTTGATGTCTCTCACAATATGATGGGAAAAGTGAACCTTATTATATCTAGTCAAATTTAATTAGTTCATGGATCTAATTTAGATTCTCCTGTGTTGTCATATTATCATTTTAAATCTTTCAAAACAAAAAGCATTACCTATAATCACTGCATCACTCTCATTAGGAATGCTAACATTTTTTCAAAGTTGCTTTTAAGAGCTGTAGAAACTCCGGCTGCTTTCCTTGCAATTAAACTAACAGTTGGCAAGGAGCCAAATTAAGGGTTAAGGGGAGAGTTATATTATCAAATCAAATACAGACTTGTTTTGAATTAGACATTCAATCTTCTTGTTAGAGAAATATGCTCTGATTTCATTCTGCTATTTATATGTGTATGCATACATATCTATGTGAGTATGTGTTTCTGTGTGTGTATAATATTTTAAAATGTATTACATCTTAACCATTAACAATTTTTACAGTTCTTACTCATATTATTTCTAATGGAACTCCGATAGTCAAGTTAATAAGTAAGGGAACTGACCCCTATTCCAAATAAGGGTCCCTGAAAGCAACCAGGAAGATGGGGGTAGTATGCCCTCATTTATTTTATTTCGTCCAAGCAAACAGTTGACAAGAGCAGACATTTCCTATTGCCTAGGCAATGTTTTAATCACTGTTTAAATATTTGCAATCCTGTCTTTATTTTGGTTAGGATTGCTGAGTTAATGCAATACAGATATGTACCTTCTGCTGAGTGAAATATAGATTGCATCTTATGAACTAAAATTATAATCACTTAAAGAAATTTCTCCGCTCCTCCCTTTTAATACTTGTCTTTCATTCTATACATTATTTGAATCTTTTCATATATTCTCAAGGCCTGCAGATCACTGACAAATTATCCCCAACCAATTTTAACATGTTTAGTTTTAATAAACCTGGACCTATGTATGAATTGTGACAAAAATTGACATCGAAGAGGCAACTTCTGAGAAGCAGTCCAGAAAATATCAGTTCTTAGAAAAATATCAGTACTAGACAGATATACTGAGTTCAAGGTGAAAATGAATTTCTGCCTTTAGCAAATATTTGAGAGACAGTAGAGTCATGACAAGGGCTCCTATGAATGGAACTGTGAAGGTCTGGTTAATATAGACTAACTTGACCTCAGTTTTGCCTAATTTCTTTCTCCAAGATTTATCAAACTAGGTGCATTGAAAGATTTACATTTTAAGAATAGCAATTCTATTTTCATTTGTTCTTATTCCCAACTGATAGTGGAGGACCTCTAATCCACTTAGTGACTTTTACACAAGTTTTAGTAAAATATTCTAAGGGGCAAAAAGATATTAAAGCAAGCTAGGATGTGGTTGACCTTGGTTCAATTCTAACACACTCTATTGTCCCCTGATCCCTTCCAGAAGTAATCCTTGAGTGTAGACCCAGAAGTAAACCCTCAAAAATGCCAGGCCAAAAACCAAAAAAAAAATAATAATAATAATAATAATAATAAAAAAATAAAGAACTTCAACGTACTTCTATTTTAACATTTCTGTTCATTAAATTCTGTGTTTCTAAAAATAAAATCATTTTTTTAAACATACATATATCTCTTTTTCTATTTGAGGGAATTGGACAGAAAAGAATTGGGGGCAACTGTATGACACCTAGCTCTTCCTCCTTTCTCATAACCAAGAGTTAACTATTTTTTATGCTTTTTTCTTTTTTATTTATTTTTAATATTTTTTATTTAAACACCTTGGTTACAAAGATGATTGTGGTTGGGTTTCAGTCATATAAGATGACACACACCCCCATCTATTGAGTAAACACATTCTATCAGGTTCTTTTTTTAATTTTTGATCAGCTTCCTTTCACTAACTCCACAGTCCTCATTCAGAGAAGAGGTTCCAGTGGAATTTTCTACCAGTAAGACCAAATGTGTGTGATAACTAATCTCTTTGTTTTTGTTTTTTTGGTTTGTTTGGGGGCACCATTGGGGAGGTATTCTGGGATCACTTTTGAAGAGTCAATAATTATATTCAGGATTTACTTCTAGAAGGACTTGGGGACTATGTGAGATTCGAGAGATTGAACCTGGGTCATCAACTTGCAAGACAAGTTTCCTACCTGCTAAACTATCTCTCTGTTGCATTAGGCCCTTAGGATGGACGTGGATGGTGGACAAAGATGGAGGCCTTTCTCTGCCATCCCAGGCCACGTGGCTCCGCAACCCCCATTCAACTGTCGGGTCCCAGGTTTAGGTGAACGGAGGGTATTGAACTCACTCACAGGCAGGCTTTCAGAGAGGTAACATCTTTATTGCCCTGGCCAACAGATATGGCTGCTAACCATTTACGCATGCCATTCTTAGCTTACCCTGCGTCTTAACTCCTTTCAGTCATCTCCCCTCTGACCTCCACGCTGGCAAAGACCCAAAGACCCTATTCCCTCGGGTTAAAGTCCTTATCTCACCTTCCCAAAACCCCTTCCAGGAAAAGGCAGGGTCTTGCAGGTAAAGATACACGCAATATCCGCTTCCCAAGAGCCCTCCCAGGAATGGGCAGGTCTCAGGTAGATACACCTAAATCCAGGGTGGAGTTACATCTCTCCAACACAGAGATAACCAGTTCTGAATGCCACAATTCCTAGAGGCCTACCTGATTTTTAAGAACTGGTCACTCGTTTGGAAAACACAGTTTAAATGGAAATGTCTGAGTATTCTTATTGTAACAGTGGCATATG
>PVKC010001187.1:0-53313 GCA_004027635.1 Crocidura indochinensis | reverse complement strand
TTTTTTTTCTACCTCGCTTACTGTAGAATTCCCTGCTTTCATCTGATTTCTTTTTCATCTGATTATTATTATTATTATTATTTTTTGGTTTTTAGGTCACACCCGGCAGTGCTCAGGGGTTACTCCTGGCTCCATGCTCAGAAATTGCTCCTGGCAGGCACGGGGGGACCATATGGGGCACCAGGATTCGAACCGATGACCTTTTGCATGAAAGGCAAACGCCTTACCTCCATGCTATCTCCCGGGCCCCTCATCTGATTATTTTTACACACACACACAGCATTTCTACTCGGGAAGCCTTTGAGCAAGACTCAATACAAATAATCCAGCAATTTTTGCTACCATTGCTAAATTTTAAAACTGGGTAAGTTTGATTGATATAAAATCTAGAAATCTAGAAGAAATTTCAGAATTCAGCTAGAGTTCCAGATCAAAAATTATTTTTTGGGGGAGGAGGGTTTGGACCACACCCGGTGACACTCAGGGTTTACTACTGGTTATGTGCTCCAAAATCGATCTTGGCTTGGGGGACCATATGGGACTCCAGGGGATCCAATTGTGGTCCATCCTAGGCTAGCTTGGAAAAGGCAGATGCCTTATTGCTTGTGCCACAGCTCCGGCCCCCAGACCAATTTCTTTAATTCAACTGTACTTTTTTTTTTTTTTTTTTGGCCACACTCGGTGGTGCTCAGGGGATACTCCTGGCTGTCTGCTCAGAAATAGCTCCTGGCAGGCACAGGGGACCATATGGGACACCGGGATTCGAACCAACCACCTTTGGTCCTGGATCGGCTGCTTGCAAGGCAAATGCTGCTGTGCTATCTCTCCAGGTCCTAATTCAACTATACTTATTTCTCCTGACTCTTAAATAGGTGTGACCTGATTTTGTGAACCTCACTCAGATAGCTAATGAGGAGCTAAGGCTGAAATTTAGTTTTCTGAAATTCATAGTGTTGTGCTTTTTCTGCAGCTGTTTTGTCATTTCAAAGTCTTTAAGTTTAAAACATGGCAGAGAGAAGATAGACTTTGAAGTGAGAGACAGTTTTAAAGTCTGATTCAAACATCACCAGTCACTTGTCATGTTCTGGGTTGTTTATTTAAGTAGGAGATGGACTAAAGGGGATGACGACCTAAATGTGGCCCAGTGGTAGAATGGTTCATGTACCTGTGTTAAGCCCTGGGTCCAGTAAAAAAAAAGTGGGGAAAGGGATGATATTAATTTCAAAAGATCGAAATTAAGACAGTTGAAAGTAAACACATAATTCCTGGCAAATGGACTATCCTGGGATTGAAAGAGGTAGTTATAATTACTTTTTAAATATAATTTGATATATTCCTTAAACTACAATTTTTAATTAGCAGTTTAGATTGATCCTCACATAATAATACTTTGTGTTAAATAGTTAAAACATCTTTTTGGGGGAGGAACACCTGGCTATGCTCAAGTTTTACTTCTGGCTCTGTTTTCAAGGGTCATTCCTTGAAACCATATGGGGTACTGGGAATTAAATTAGGTCAGTTGTGTGCAAGGTAAATGCCCCATCAACTGTACTATTTTTAGAGCCAAGAAATTACTTATGTTTTAGAATTCTTATCCATTGCTGTTGGGAATGCTGCCTGGTCCAATCCCTATGGAAAATAGTATGGATGGTTCTCAGTAAACTAATAATCAGTCTGCCATATAACACATCAATACTGCTTTTGGCTATCTATCCCCAGAATAGAAAAACACTGATCTAAAAGGATGTATGTACACTGCTATTGAAGCATTCAGTACCATAGCTAAGAGTTGGAATCAACCAAGATGTCCAACAATAGACAATTGAATCATGAAGATGTGGTACACATATATGACAGAATACTACAAAGTTGTAAAGAATTATGTAAATCATGAAATCTGCTGAAACATGGATTGAACTGGAAGATATTATGTTAAATGAGGTAAGCCAGAAGATACTCCTGGCTGTCTGCTCAGAAATAGCTCCTGGCAGGCACGGGGGACCATATGGGACACCGGGATTCGAACCAACCACCTTTGGTCCTGGATCGGCTGCTTGCAAGGCAAATGCTGCTGTGCTATCTCTCCAGGTCCTAATTCAACTATACTTATTTCTCCTGACTCTTAAATAGGTGTGACCTGATTTTGTGAACCTCACTCAGATAGCTAATGAGGAGCTAAGGATAAATACAGAATCATTTGTGATATTTAGAACAACTGCATGAAGAAATATAATGGTTTATACATAGATTGTCAAGAACACTGTAGGCCCCAGAGTATAGGAAGAAGGAAGAAAGAAATTGAGTGGAGGAGGAGAAACACAAATATGAAAGACTGGGGAGACAGGGGCCAATGGATCTCAAGGGTATTGGTGCATTGGTGGTGTTAAAGTATAGAACTATATATACAAGCCAGAGTCAACAACAATGAAATCATGGGACCCAAACTTTAACAACCAAAATTAAAAATGGGCCTCTTTTGCTGGCAGGTTGGGCATGGGGCGGCAGCATGAGATGCACTCTGGGAACATTGGTGGAAGGAGGTTGACACTGGTGGTGGGATTGGTCCAGAAACACTGTATGTCTGAAACCCAACTATGAATAGCTTTATAAATCACAATGCTTTAAATTTTTTTTAAAAAAAATCTGGGATAATATTGTATAATAAATAATCAAAATTATTTATTCTTTAATTAGAGAATGTTTTGGAGACTTAAAAGTACTAATTCAGTGAAGCACATCTTAGTATTTGAATATTAACTTTTGATTTTCAGATGATTTTAGCTTTAATATTTCAAGATTTGATTTAAAAGTTTAAGATTGTCCCAATTATGGCATTTTAATTAATTATAGTTGGTATTTATCCATTAATTTAATTTTGGTGGAAGATTTAAGCTACACTTGGAATTGCTTAGAGCTTATTTCAGTCAGGACTCACGGGACCATACGTGGTGCTGGGCTTTGAACTCTGTTTTCAGTGTTCAAGACAAATTCTTAACCTGGTGGTATCTGGTTCCTAAATTCTGCATCTCTAGCCCTATACAGAACATTTCTAGGATAGTACCAGGGTCTGGGTCATTCCCAGCAGGAGTTTGCTCCATAGTGTGAATATGATGATTGTATTGCCAGGTCAGGACAATGCTGCTTAGGCCAGAAAAGCTTTGAAGACATTTTAGTTATAACACATAGCAGAATATAGGGGACAATACAATATGGGGGGGTTGCATATGTTAGACTAGTGCTTTACTATTTGAGTTATCATTCTGGTTCCTCATAATTATAGGTTTTCAACATCTCCCTCTTTGAAGTTAATAAACAACAACAATAAAAATCCTGAATATGAAGGGTAGAATAATCATAACAGCAGGACAAAGTATTTAATAAGAGGTTTTTAGCCTTGTGAGTCCTATGGAGATAGCAATAGGAGGTAACATTCTCATTTGGAACCAAAATCCCAAACAATGAACATGAATCTAAGGCAGTGGTCATCTTGTGGCTTTAATCACTGGTATAGTGTCCTCAATTAAACCCTAGGCATTTTAACACAATTAGGAATAATCAAGATGTTTAATTAATTAAAAACGTTTCCAGGAATAACAAAAGTAATTACTCTTCTCAGAGTAAGTTATACCAACTTTACTCAATAGCTTTTCTATAGAGCATTATATTGAACTAAGGTTTAGTTATACATATGAGTTGCTCAGGAGACAAGTGGCATATGTGTCTTACAAACTGTGTAAAATATTTGTTTTATTAAAAATGCTGTTTTACAACAGATTTCCAAAATAAAAGAATATTCTAGGAAAAAAGTAAATTTTTTTGTGTGTGCTTTGGTTTTGGTGACACACCTGGTCGTGCTGAGGAACTACTCTCAGCTCTGTGCTGGGTGTTACTCCTGGTGATATCCAGGTGACAATACAAAGGGATGGGAATCCAAACTAGTTTGCAAAATATATACTCATCTACTCTTCAATCAAAATACAAATTTTGGGACAGGAGAGATTGTACAATGAAGTAGGGCATTTGTCTTTGCATGTGGCTGAACCATTTGGGTTCCTGCACTCTATATGATCCCCAAGCCCAGTCAGATGTGATTCCTGAGAGCAGAGATAGGAGATAACCCTGAGCTCAGCTGGGTATTGTCCTCCCAATACAACTAAACAAAAAACAAGTAAAGTAAGTAAAAGTAAGTCCTTTTAAAGAGGTAAGCTATATAGATCACTTAATCAGAAATGGTAGCTTTTGTACCCTTAACTTGATTAAGTAAAATCACTGTTTACTCACTTAGTGTATATTGTGTTTGTGTGTGAACATTTTTCTCTACCTTTGAAATTAGAAGGTACACTTTCCTTATTATGGAAAGACTCTAATTGGAATAGCAGAAGTCTGTCATGTTGACTGAAAAATTATTTTCTTCACTCTTTTATCTATAATAGACTAAAGCCTTAATGGTATTTATAAGGTCATTATTTTCAACTATTTCTTGATACTTAATACTATTATTTCAAGCTTCAGTCAAGTGGATTTCCAATAATTATGTAATATCTCTCAGTAATGATCTGTTGCTTGAGATATACATTCTACTTTACCTTTCAACACATCCTTGATAACCTCTCATTTATGAATTGTAATTGAGGCAAATTCAGTCCTGGCTAATTAGGGGCTCATCATATACCCCTTTCTATTGTTATTCTCAACAACATATCAATAGCATGAGAATCTATATTTTTAATTATAGTCAGAAATGTACAAGTTAAAAATATTAGAATATGGCATCTATTTTACAAATAATGAGTTCCATGTTCTGCTGGGAGATGCAGAGTGACAAAAACCTTCACAACCAAGGAAGAAACAAGGATGTCCAAACATCCTTTTAGAAGGAAACGCAGAGCTGCTTAGTTACTGAAATATATATTTATCTATCTATATATATTATATATATGACACATGCATATGACAATTAAAGTAGCATATCAGTTTAATGTTGGTCTCTTTGCATTCATTTTAGACAGCTCTATTTTCTACTGTTATAAAAATCAGAGTGATAAATAAGTCACCAAAACTAGAAGCCCTGAAGACACTAAACATATAATATACACACATATTTCTTTATGATGGTTTATATGCAGAATAACTCCATTTTAATGTTCTTTTGAGGGGCCAAAGTGATAATCCAGTGGGTAGGACACTTGCCTTGCTTATTCTTGAACTGGGTTCAATCCCTGGCACCTCATATGTTCCTCTGAGTGCTATCAGAAGTGATCCCTAATTGCAGAGTGAGAAGTAATCACTGAGCACTTCTGAATGTGACTCCAAAAGCCAACCCTCCCCAAAACAAAACAAAAACAAAGTCCTGTCTAGCAGAGAATATAGGTTTTTGCTTTACAAAGAGGGAACATCATAGAAACAATATCAATTTAACTTTCCTTTTAATATTTGCCGATTTTTTAATATTACCACATAGGTAACGACCACACAACAATAAAATAAAGACACTGGAACTAAAACATATGTTTGAAAATTTAAAGCAATAGCAAATGGAAGTGAAGTCACTAATATGGTTTCAGTATTTTGTAAAAGAGCCAGCTGGATGGATGATAATTTTTCTACCCCTGCAGGGCATCAAAGCTTTTAGGAAATCATTCTTTTCACACATATTAACACTTAGCTTATTAAAACAGATGATACTTTTATTGTAAAACAGCCTGGGAAGAGACTAGAAACATAAAGTATTAAGAATAAGACCCATTTGACCACCCAACCTGACAAAGAGGGAACAGTGACAGGAAAGACCATGGCAGATATGATGACGTAGCAGGACCTTCTGTAACTGCCACAGTTGAAGTGTCACTGCGAAGCCCGTGAATTGCTGTTATGAAAACATTTGCAGTAACTTGCATAATTAAATGAAACTGCCAGAAAAGCTTTTCTAAAATGCAGAGATGTACATAAATAAATACAGTTCAAAGCAAGTATTCTTCTCAGAATCACTACTGTGTTGAAATATGCAAAGTTATGTCACAAGTAAAGTATAATTTCCTTTGAACTGACTGTTAATTACAAATGAGTGACAACATTGTTATTGAAATTGACTGCTCTTTTAGTCTATTTTACAGAAACTCAAATGCAACTTGATGATCATGGTCTTTCAAACAATCACCAAATTCAAGCAGTTCTTATGCTTAAATGAAGACCCATGTATTGAGAAAACAAAAATGCTACTATATTTGTTAGCATACATAAGTACTGTATACCAAGATAAAAATGTTCAGTAACGAAATGTAGCAGTTATTTGGTTTTATTGGCATAGTTTATTTCTTTAACTGAAAAAAAAATAATCTTGACTTAAAAATAACTTTGAGAACAGGGGCCAAATCCTGTAAAACACTATGATTCTGCTTAATGGTTGCTGCAAAGAAACTGAAATGTGGCATATGATCATGAATTGGTTATTATCTTGCTTGTGGAAATTAACCTTGAGAAACTTTAAACTTTCATGTTGACTGTGACCCTTTTCAGGTACAGAAAGAAACCAATTAAGGGTCTTGTAGTCAAAGAAATAAAATCACTCACCTACTACATAGTAACCTAGAAGAAAAAAGATGAATAAATAAGAGTGTGTTTTGCAGTTATACAGTTGCATGAAACTTTTACCTATTTTGTATCCCTAGAATGTCAGGATATTTGCACAAGTAGTTACTTACATCAAACAACTTTTCTATATACATCTCCTCATTGACCTTGTCTCGAAGAATATCCTGGTTTTGCCGGACAAACATAATGTAAGTATCTGCGAGATCCATTCCTGGCTTCTGTCAAATGGAATAGAAACATGGAGGAAAAAAATCAGACTGTTTTCTTTGTACAAACAAAAAATTGACTGTATTTAATCATAGCTATGGAAACAAATTCATGGCATCATTTTGAAAATTACATTGGTAAGATCTGCTTCAAAGAAATCAATAAATCACAACAAATTACATAATTAAATGAAAGTTTATTGTTTATGTCTATAATCTGAGGTCACAGTTGCTCATTATTAAAATGATTAGAACTATGTGGCTTCAATCTAGTAGGTGTCTTTTTTTTTTTTTTTTCGTTTTTGGATCACACCCGGCAATGCTTGGGGGTTACTCCTGGCTCCATGCTCAGAAATTGCTCCTGGCAGGCACGGGGGACCATATGGGGCACTGGGATTCGAACCAATGACCTTTTGCATGAAAGGCAAACGCCTTACCTCCATGCTATCTCCCGGGCCCCGAAAAAAATTATTTTAATATAAAAATTTATAAAAACACTTTATTTCAAGATACTTTCATAGGCAACAGTCATCTACTAATTGCAAATACAATTTTTACTTTTCATTATATCTGGCCTTTTACCACATATTCATACATATAGACATCTATGTGTATATAAATTTATACTCATTAAAAATGTAGTTTTATTCAGGTTTTTGTTTGTTTGTTTGTTTTGCTTTGTTTTCTGTTTTGGGGCCACATCCAGTGGCGTTCAGGGGATACTCCTGGCTCTGTGCTCAGAAATCACTCCTGGCAGGCACAAAGGACCATCTGGGATGCCAGGATTCAAACCACTGTCGGTCCTGTGTTGACCACTTGAAAAGCAAACATCCTATCACTGTGCTATCTCTTTGGCCCCTCAAGTTGTTTTTTTTTTAGCTACTAAAGACACTCAAGAAATACAAATTCAATTTTCTTTTTATCCTGAGTAAAATTAAATATTAAAAGAAAATATGGTGAAGGGTTTTTTAATAAAAATATATATAATGAAAAATATTGACTGAAATCCTTTAAAGCATTATAAATAAAATGCAAACCAAAATTTTGCAGATTGTCCACAGCTTTTACTCATTGATTTATCAATACCATTTTAAGAATTAATAGTTTCATAAATGCAATTCAAATAATTGGTGTACTACTTCTCTGTGAAAGGTTAAACGCATATATCAGGTAACTATGCAACATAATCTAACTTTCTCTTAGTATTAGGGAAACTTATTTAACAGAATTGCTCCTTGTAAAAAAAAATTGACAAAATCAGTACCATGAAGGAATAAATCTAAATGTGCAGTAAAGAGTTACATTTTAGACATATCGTATTTGCCAGCTTATAAGACGACTTTTGAAACGAAAAAAAAGTCAACTGAAAATCGGGAGTCATCTTATATGCCGAGTATACCCCGAAAAACGACTCGATCCTGCACCAATCACTGCAAGGCTGCTCGGACCTCCTCTCTTAACTCAGCCAATCCAAGCAGGGATGCATGTAAACTAGACAATGTTCTGGACCCGAATCTACACTGTCAAAAGCCTGCTCAAATGGGCCAGAGTCAGAGAGGAAGTCTATTACAGTATACCCTTTGAACCTTTACAGTTGTAGCACAGGAACATTCTGTCTTAAACAGCGAATATAGGCCTAAACCTATGTTTTAACTGTAAAATTAGGGGGTCGTCTTATATGACTAGTTGTCCTATATGCTGACAAATATGGTAACTTTTAGTTATTTCTTCAGTTTTAAGTGAGTAGTCTAAAGAAATTGTTGTTGTTGTTATTACTATTATTATTATATTGGTTTTTGGTCCATACCCAGTGACACTCAGAGGTTACTCCTGGCTATGTGCTCAGAAATCGCTCTTGGCTTGGGGAACCACATGGGACGCTGGGGGAGTGAACTGCAGTTCCTTCTAGGTTAGCGTGCGCAAGGCAAACACCCTACTGCTGCACCACTGCTCTGGACCTAAAGAAATTATTTTTATGATATATATCTTAGATTGATTTAAAATCTATATTGGGTTACTTGTTTGATTAGAATGTGGCTTTATTTTTTATTTTGGGCCATACCTGGTAATACCCAAGGGTTACTCTTGGCTCTGCACTCAGGAATCACTCCTGGCAGGCTCAGGAGACACTACGGGATGTCAAAGATTGAACTTAGGTCGGCCATGTATAGGCCAAGTACCCTTCCCACTGTTCTACCATCACAACTCTAGAATGTAACTTTTACAAGAAAATTATGGATTAGATGACCAATAAATTAATATTCTATCATTTCATATCCACAGAATATACTATAGCCTCCAATAGGCTAATTTTATAAAAGTAAATATTTCCAGAAAATAAGGTAAAAGAGAATATGGATTCAATTATCTTTGGAGAAAACCCCATGATGTATATATATATATATATATATATATATATATACATACACACACACATATATATACATATATATATATATATCATAAATCTTAAAAGCAAACCTTGAAAGTTGAACTACAAAGACAATCAAAGAAGCTTAGGTTGTTTTTGTTTCTTTTGGTGGTTTGAAGTTATGCATCAGTTTTTCCAATAAAAAGGAAGGGAAATCAGTACAAAAGTCACTAAATATTATCAATATATTGAGGACAACCCTTGATGTTTCTCAAATATTGTCAGAACAATATGCAAACATTCAGAAAATATACTGCAGCATAAGGAGAATAACACAAGAACTGTTTTCTATACATAATAACATAGCTTCTGAGTTTCAGTCAGGTATCTGTAAAGAAAATGCTATGATACTTATATTACCAAGGCATCTGGGCACAGTCCAGCTTAATTGAGGAGAGTAAAGAACAGACAAATAAGACACTTGCTTGCACCACCATTTCTCCTCACTCCAATCTCATGTTTGTTTCCACCTTTCAGAAGACTATTATGCTTCAAAGTTTAATTGAATCAATCACTTGACCCATTAAACTCACTGGAAACTAAATTATGACCAGATGATATTCAACACTTGCCATAGACTCGAAAGTAATTTTTTAAATGCTCTTTCAAGATGCAATTAAAACTTATACACATTGTCCAGAAAGACTTTCTTGCATAGAAACTAAAAACTGACAGTTGTAACCCTGAAAGAAAATGACAGGTTGTTCATTTGGCAGAATCAAGAGAGAAAAGCTAAACTTTGTAAGGGAGACAGGCCTAAAACTTTCTAAAGAAATAAGAAACTTGAGAGGTAAAAGTCATTTAAGTTTCTCTTAAAAAAATGCTTATTGTGGAGCTGAAGAGAGTGTAGTCCGTAAGGCACTAGTCTTGCATGTGGCCAGCTTGGATTTGAAATTATGGCATGTCGAAGGCTGTGAGCCTCAGCACCAGAGACAAGGTTAAGGCCCTGAGTTCTTCTACGTGTGGTCCCCAAACAAAACAAAACAAAGGTTGTATACTATTCTTTTCTTTTTTGAACTATACTTTTTTTCCTTTTTGATTAATTAAAATCCACTTGCCTGAGAAACAAAACACAGGTTTCTTACATTCCTCATTAGCATTCTTTCTCCTTTATCTTTGAGATGTTTACCTATTCTTGAAACTGTGACATATGGGAATTTCACACCTAGTGAATATATTTTCATGTAGCTCATGGCAGGAGACTATAATCATTAAAAGAATATACACAAGTAAGAGTAGCTGAAACAGCTGGTGACATCTACCAATTAGAATTAGTTCTTTAAAACACTTTATCCTTTCTTCAGTGTATGGTGGGTAATTATCTCTGATAAATTGCTGAAAAAGATGTAATTTTTCTTTTAAACAGTTTCTACATATGTACAAATGTGTTTAGATAGAAGAAATTATTGCTGGTTCAGTGCCCTTTTGTGCAAAGACTGTTTTATGGCAGTAAAATTTACATACTTTGGAACTTGCTATATCTAATTCCATTATTACGTGTTGTCTTATCAGGAAAGGAAGTTTAGTTAAGAAGGAAAAATTATGCATGCTAAGTTTTTGTTCTTTGGCATGCAAATGGAAAAATGGAAAAATAAAAGTGCATGTGAGTCTCTTTCAGAGACAGTATACTGCTACAAATTCAGGAAAAAGTTGAGTACACCAACAGTAGCAAAGGAAGAGCCTGTAAAATTTTATTGAGTAGGATTCAGACTAATATTCATCAATTTTATATTATGGGAAGATAAGTTTAGAAATATTTTCTAGGTTGATGATATTCATATTTTTGTTCGTTTTGGTTCACACCTGGGGTGCTCAGGAGCTGTTGCCACTTGGTGCTCCAAGGTTGTTCCTCGTAGTGCTTGGGGAACCTTGAGGAAGTGGGATAAAACCCAGTCTTCCCTGCATGCAAAACAAGTGCTCTAGCTTACTGAATATTTTCTCCATCCACAATAATAGTTTTCTTATTGAATATGATAAAGATAATTAAAAGCTACATTGCGGGCATGCACTGTTAAGTGTCATTTAGAAGGAGAAAATACTTTTCTCAATATTTAAAAATTCTCCAAAATCCACTGCTGCCTAAAACACCAATTCTTCACTTTGCTTATTAGTAATGTATAAATCAAAAATAGCAGCCCCTGAATTACTTTTAATTTAATTCAGAAAAGTACAAATTTGGCTAATAAAATCACACAGTAAATGACTGGACAGTCTAATAAAATCATAGGTAATAAAATCATAGGTAAAGACAGCTACAGAATTTCCCTACAAGCATAAAGCAAGCAATCAATATAGAAGAAAGGGAAAGATGATGAGTTCTTCTGACACTGGTAACATAAGTAATAGAAAGCACCAGTCAGTGAATGAGTTTAAGTGAGGGTTCAGACTCCAATATTTTTTTCAAGTGTTAATCACTAGCTAACCCAGTGCAGTGAACATGCTGCTTAAAAAAAGAAGAAAAATTCCTTGCTAATTACATACTGTAAATGCTTACTTTCTGCTTCTATACCTAATCCCACAGGTGCAAGCCTTCATTTTCTCCTGTCATGGATAGTATGTAGGTGCAATGCTACAGTCACTTTTCATAGCAACAGATTTAGATACAGAAGAAGACGCTTAACCTTCCACTAGAGGTTAACAATATACGATACAAACACTGTCATGGTGTCTCTTTAGCAAGGAGACAGATTTTTAAATATATTATTCCCATCTCAAAGATTAACTAGAAGCTACAGTATAATTGACTTAATTTAAAAATGCACTTCTCATAACCTAGAAAAGCTTGCTCTGAGGAAATCAAGAATGGAATTGTGATAACCTGATTTATGATCATCTGTGTGGTTCTTAAATTAAATGCCTGTGTCTGATCATTATTACTACTTGAAAAGAAATGATCTTACATTAGCATCACTCTCTTGTCAATTTAATTTTTTTCTAGGAAAATTTATATATCAGCTCTGTCTTTGATTCAAAAGGAGTTAATAATTGATTAAGAAACACTGAAGAGGGGCAGGGAAGATAATTTTACAAAAACATAAATTTTCCTAGGTATTGCTAAACAATATGTTTTTCTTTCAGTGGTTAGTATGATCTCTGTTACTTTGGGCTGTGTTTGCAATTTTGATACTTTTATATTTGAGTACAAGTGTTTTTAAAGTTTGCTTTTTCAGAGGCATTTGAAGTAGTTTAAGTAAATTATACATAAATCAGGGCCGGAGAGCTAGATAGCATGGAGGTAAAGCATTTTGCCTTGCATGCAGAAGATCAGTGATTCAAATTCTGGCATCCAATATGGTCCCCTGAGCCTGCCAGTAGAAATTTCTGACATAGAGCCAGGAGTAACCCCTGAGTGCTGTCTGGGTGTGACCCAAAAACCAAAAAAACAAAACCCCCCCAAAAAAACCCTCCAAGAAACAAAAGCAAATTTACATAAATCAGACAGAAATGCAAGTATAGCAATGAAGATTATGCTGTGAAAGTATTTTTTACTAAGCTTTCTACAAAGTCGAATAATTAAACTGTATTCAAAAACAGAAGAAAAAAATTATTTTCAGGGGAGAGCGCGAACGCAGTCCCCCACTACCACAAATTATGCAGTCGAGTTTCCCACATTTGGGGAAATCGCAGGGGTCAGTACATCTGGAGTGCAATGGATAAGCCTTGCCCTGGGGAAACCACCTTTGTGATCATGGTATCTCCCCTGCCAGGTAAGTATGAGAAGAAAAAACTTTTTGAAGTGTACAAATTAAATTTTTTGGCACCTTAAATATTATATAAGCCCAGAAAAAGGAAAGAAACCATCTTTAAATAGGAAGGAGAGAAGAAAAGTAAGCAGGTGAGAAATCTCAAGGATAAAAATATTTCAAGGTTTTCCCAGACATATATCAGAATTTTCAAAATTCCTAGCTGTTATTTAAAGCCATGGAGTAATCTTTTTCTCTGTTAAATTCAGCCATATTTACAGAAAACATATTTTATATTTTGACTGAAAATTGCAGGATTAAAATTAAGATTTAAATGAACAGTTCCCCACTATTTTACAGTACATGTCATGAAATGTCTTTTCAGCATGCATACCACACCCACTTATCCACTTCTAAGGCACAGTTTTCTATGACTTTAGTATTCAGCCCTGGTTGAGGGTCTTCCATTTGGTCCAAATGGAAATAGTTACTAGATGGAGATTTATACCAAAATATTAAGAGAATGGAGCAGTAGCATGCACTAGTGTAGGACGGATCATGGTTCGATCCCCTGGCATCCCATATGGTCCCCCAAGCCAGGAGGATTTCTGAGTGCAGAGCCAGAAGTAACCCCTGAGCATCACTGATTTGGCCCCAAAAAAACCAAAAAAAAAATTACTATGAGAATATCTTTTTTTTGTTTGTTTGTTTGTTTTTGGGCCACACCCAATGGTGCTCAGGGGTTACTCCTGGCTGTCTGCTCAGAAATAGCTCCTGGCAGGCTCAGGGGACCATATGGGACACCAGGATTCGAACCATTCACCTTTGGTCCTGGATTGGCTGCTTGCAAGGCAAATACCACTGTGCTATCTCTCCGGGCCCCACTATGAGAATATCTTAAACCACAACCTGCTGCAATCTCCTGTAACTTGAGGAATTATATTGCTTCATTGTATTCAACACGCAAATGTTTCTTGTGATTTATTCTAAGTAGTTACAATTAGTGTACTCATAAATGTAAGTGCTTCTATGTTCAGACTTTTGTGGGATCCCATGCAAAAATGTAAACATTAGGTTAGTTTGTAAAATTAAAATAATGGGGAAAGGAAATATAGTTTGCTAGTTTTTATATACTCAAGGATAGAAGCGGATATAAGCAGGCTGATTTTCATGTGAGATTTATGAATTTGACTTGAATATTAACATCCCTTTACCCATTGGAGGTTATAGAATCCAAATTGTCTTACTGTTGGTCGAGAAAAAGAATAGATGATTTCAAGTTTAGAGAAACAGACTTGAAATTTTGAGAAATAGAAAATAGATCTAGATAAGCAAAGTATTAATATGTGTATCTCATGCTAGCTCCAAGCTATTATTAATATGACTGATGATTTTGATGACAATATTATAATTCTAATCTATAGTAAGAGTCATTAACTCCTCCCTTGGCTATGTATATTTGCTATGATATCAATGGTACAAACTACACTGAGGACTTGAAGAAGTGAACTTAAGATATGGAGGGCTACTGGGGATGAGGCTCAGGGACAGAGCACATATCTTATATCTGGGATGTTCCAGGTTTACAAACATTTTAAAGATAGAAACAAACAAAATGCTATTGCATTCTTCACTTTGCTAAAAAAAAAAAAAAGCAGATAAGCTTGAAATTTATTTACTCAGACCTAAATTAGAAATTTTTAGATTTGACCTTAAGGGAGACTCGACAAAGCAGGAGAATCAGAGATCAAGGAGACAATTCCTTGATTAACCTTATTTATATGCAGAAGAAGAGTGAGAGAGGGAGAAAAACAAAGGATCGATGATAAGAGAAGCAGAAAGGTCATATGGAAGCACAAAACATCACTATTCCTGTTTTATAAAAGTGAGATTCTTAATCTGGAACTGATGTGAATCTATTTCCATCTCCATTCCTTATATTTTGCCAGGCTCTCATTCTGACATAAAGCACCAAGTCTCCTTAAGTAACTAATAAACAGAATGAAAAAGCAAAAAAGGGGGCCCGGGAGATAGCATTGAGGTAAGGCGTTTGCTTTTCATGCAAAAGGTCATCGGTTCGAATCCCGGTGCCCCATATGGTCCCCCGTGCCTGCCAGGAGCAATTTCTGAGCGTGGAGCCAGGAGTAACCCCCGAGCATTGCTGGGTGTGACCCAAAAACCAAAAACCAAAAAAAAAAAAATTAAAAAAAAAAGAAAAAAAGAAAGAAGGATGAAGAATGCTATTGTCATTGAACCAACCAATTATGCTTTTAAAAGTCATTATTGGGCCCGAGAGATAGCATGGAGGTAAGGCAATTGCCTTGCATGAAGAAGGATGGTAGTTCGAATCGCGGCATTCCATTTGGTCCCCTGAGCCTGCCAGGAGCAATTTCTGAGCGTAGAGCCAGGAGTAAACCCTGAGTGCTTCGGGTGTGACCCCCCCAAATAAATAAGTCATTATTGGTAAATCCAAGCTGGTTAATAATCTAGCATAAAGAGGCCACATGGAAAAACAATTCCTTCTTTTAATTTTCACTCTATGCAAGGAGATTATTTTTTTTTTTTGGGGGGGAGAATGGTCACATTCTGAGGCCAGAGAGTAGAAATCACAGAAGAACGCAAGGGAGCAGGAAGTGTCATTCCAGACAGACGTGAAAACAATCCCTTTTATTTCAACAGAGCTTTACATTTACTAAGCACTTTCACTCTAGCATATTGAATCTTCCCAAAAATTTAAGAAGGGAGTTGAAGAAAGATTATACTCTTAGCCTTGCAGGGCAGGTGGGCTTGTAGGTCAAACAGACTGTAGATCCAAAAGATAAGTTGAGATCCTTAAGGTAAGGATTCTTTGCACAAAACTGAATTCTATCTGCATCTGTGCAGTAGGATCTTCAATGTCTTTTGGTTATATTTTCCACTTAACACAGAAATCCTGAGTATAGTATAGCTTCTACTATATCACCTTAGTAAACAATTTAAAATTAAATTATTTTCACTTATGCTGAAATCACTTCTGTCTCCCACTAGGTTTTTGTCATAAAATTCTTAGTTTTTCCTTCTTGATTGACAGAAATTGACTTTTTATTAATCTAAATGAAAAATCATTATGGAGATGAACTTATCTCTTAAGATATTTTTATTTATTCTCAAGGGCAACATTTTTTTTTTTTTTGGTTTTTGGGTCACACCCGGCAGTGCTCAGGGGTTACTCCTGGCTCCACGCTCAGAAATTGCTCCTGGCAGGCACGGGGGACCATATGGGGCACCGGGATTCGAACTGATGACCTTTTGCATGAAAGGCAAATGCCTTACCTCCATGCTATCTCCCGGGCCCCAAGGGCAACATTTTTATGTTTTAATTTTTCTTCATAAATCATTACTTCCAGAGCCTCTTGACTATGAGTTTCTTCTATAGTAGGAAGTAAAAAAATACACTTATTTTTTTACTTCCTACTATAGAAGAAACTCATAGTCAAGAGGCTCTGGAAGTAATTCTTAAAACTTACATATATACAGGTGTCCAAAATAATACAAATGTGATCAGTGTGTTTTTAACTGATTTTTTTTAGGTCTCTGTATACTGGATTTTAATTGTAATCAGTAATAATAGGGTAGAAAAACAACAATAATTTGTTACTATCATTTTGCTTGTTTGCCACACCCAGAAGCACTCAGGGAATATTCCTGGCTCTGCGTTCAGAAATTGTTCCTGGCAGACTCGGGGGACCATATGGAATGCTGGGAATTGACTCTTGGTCTGTTACCTCTGTGCTATTGCTCCGATCCCTTGTTACTATCATTTGAATACTGATTCCATTTTAAGATCTCTGAAAAGTGCTCAGTATATTCTCCATGTTCTGAAGAGGTATGAGCATCCCTGTTTTACAGATAAAATAACTAGTGTCAGCATGGGTACATGCCTTTGTCCAAACCCAACAAACTATAGATAGAAAACTGATGAAAACATATCAATTATACCCAACTGAAGCTATTAGAAATATAACCACAAATAAATATTTGTGCCCAAGACCATGCACAAAATTAGCGAAGAGATGGAGCAAATGTGCAAGCATACATATTTTAAATTTTTAAATAGCTTTGCAGTCTCACTGTTCTGCTCTTTCTAGATCTGTATTATTTTTCCCCCATATTACTATCCCATTTGATTTTTCACACACTATTTTCTTTAACTGCTTGCTTGCAGGGGTCTTAAACTCAATTTACCTGGGGGGCACAGGAGGCAAAGTCGGGGTGATCCTTGAGTGCAGTCAGTAGTAAGCCTTGAACACTGTGGGTGTGACTAAAACAAAACAAAACAAAAAAAGATTCCTCTAGGGCAAGGCCATAAAATATTGTACAGAGGGACACAAACGGCCCGTTGGCTGCGAGTTTGAGACCCCTGCTTGGGCAATACCTCACATTGAACAGGGCTTATTCTTTGGGCTCTGTGCAATGTATCACCTTTTGCTATCTCACACATCTTTAAATTACACATACTGCCTTCAGCTGCATTTTCCCTTTCTTGTTTTTGGTTTTTGGGCCGTACCAGGTTACTCCTGGCTATGCGCTCAGAAATCCCTCCGACTTGGGGGACCATATGGGACGCTGGGGGATCGAACCGTCCTGGGACAGTTGTGTGCAAGGCAAAAGCCCTACCTCTGAGCTATCGCTCTGGCCCGCATCTTCCTTTTCATACAGGTAGGAAATGTTAGTAGCAAATAGTGGGGTTTTCTTATTGTTGTTGGTGTTCTTTGTTTGTTGTTGTTTTTGGTCACACCCGGCAGCGCTCAGGGATTACTCCTGTCTTTGAACTCAGAAATCGCTCCTGGCAGGCATGGGGGACTATTGGGGATGCCGGGATTTGAACCACCATCTGTCCTGAATTGGCTGCATGCAAGGCAAAATGCCCTACTGCTGTACTATCTCTATAGCCCCATTAGTAAATACGTTTTGATGTTAATACCTACATTATTCTGAATTTATGGTTTTGCACTACTGTGTCTGTAGAATTGATATGAACAGTATTTTCCAGCATTTAAAAGCTAATATTCAGATAAATATAATGTCCACTTTAGAGGAATAAACTTCTTTCTTAATAATCTGTCATGGTCAAATAATATGATTAGTATGATCTGTTCTGGATGAAAAATTGAATAGTGACCTTGGTTAAGGTGAAATTCATCTAGAGAGTGATTGGTATGATCATGGGTATACCTTAAGTACAAAAAGTCTGAGCACAATGCTATCTATACATGATATATCTAGCTCCTCAGTTTTTATTTTTTAAGATTCCCAGTATCTTATGAGTGGGAAATATATATTTCTATTATGATTTCCTCAGGACTAACACTTTCTAATGAATTTAGAAAAATTGGTATTATTTTAGAAAATTAGAATTATCTCAGAAAGTTTACTCCTTGGAATAACTAGCATATCATCCTTTGCTGTAAGGATAATAATTATTATCAAGTATCTGAAGGGCTATTATGCAAAAAAGGACTATTATGCATTATTAGACCCAGGATAAAACTAACAGAGGTTCAGAATTTCTGCTTATTATACATAAGAGGAGCTGATCTTATGATGAGCCTGAAGTCACTGAAAAAAATCAAGAGAGCTTCTATCAATCATTAGGGGAAGTGGCTTCTGCATTGAGAAGGGGAGTAAATTATCTATTCTCTGTATCTTTCAACTCAGAAGTTCTACGAAGGCATAATAGAGTTAGCACATGGCCAAATTAAAACCTCAAAGAAATACCTTAACAATGAGAATAATAGGGTGAAAAGAAGAATATCTAGGGTGTCTCTTTCCATTTGGCATTCAAAATAAAAACAAAATTGTAACATAGACTATGGGTTCGAATGTTCAATAGTGGTTCACTGACTTTTCACATACGATTATTTCTGTTTATTGTCCACCATTGATTTTTTGGTTCAAGGTAAAAACAAAAATCTTGGCAAGGATTATTCAGTGTTCTTTGTAAAACAAAGATGAACCTTTGCATATAAAATGTTTATTTATAATAACTACCACAAAGCAGAATATAGGAATTTTATCTCCATCCTATAATAGATTATGGTTACTAAAACATTGTATCATTATATACAATGTATAGCTAATACTCAAAGTGCTCATACAGCAAACAATGACAATCAGATTAACAGGAAAAAATATATTTTTTGGTCTTGGGCCATACCCAGTGGTGTTCAGGGTTTACTTCCAACTCTGTGCTCAGGAATCACTCGTGGCAGGCTTGGGAGACCATATGGGATACCAGGGATCAAACCAGGGTCCATCCTGGGTCATCTGTGTGGAAGGCAAATGCCCTATCACTGTACTCTCACTTCTGCCTAGGAAACCTTTTTTATAAGAAGAGATGGTCTGAGTCACATCCTTGGTACTCAGGGACTATTTTTACTGACATAGCAGTGCTCAGTGGACAATTTGTGGAGCTGAGTTTTTTTTTTTTTTTTTTTTTTTTTTTTTTTTACTGGGTCATCAGGATGAAAAGTATGCAGCTTAACTCTTGTGCTATTTCTCTAGTCCCAAGAAGTAAAATCTTAACTCAGTAGGAGAGGAGTTACATTCCATCTGCTTTAAAATCTTTCTTTCCATTGTAATTTAATTATTTGAAAATGGATACATACACCAAGATTGATATAGTCATCACACATATTAATAAAAGCAAACATCTTAGCCTTTGCTCATGTATGTGATAATAGAATTTGAGGTAAAAAATCAATCTGTTGTGCTACAGTTTAAAAAAGCTGTACTAACTTGTTGATTATATCTATCATGTGACTTTTTCATTGTAACTAAGTTTCACCATGTCTTCTCATGGGAAGACATGTTCTTGTTCATAGTCCTTGAAGACTTGTTCATAGTCCTTGAACAAATTGGCAGGCTATAGGTTATTTTATAAGGTTCTGTAAGAAAACAAATAATAAATTAAATGACTATTGATTTGTAACACTTTCATATTTAGAAAAATAGTCCTTTGGTTTAACTGGATCACTCATATTGTTACTTTATCTCCTCTAAGGAGCCTGCTAGAGATGTAATATGCAGAGAATAAAGAGTGAGTATTTTCATCTAGTATAAGGCATTTTTTACTTTGTCCTGGAAAGGATGTGACATGTTCTCATGAATTGACCTTCAGAAGAGTCCACAAGTTACAATGGAAAAAAATACACTAAAATAACCTTGCCAAGCCTTGTTATGAGGGTTTGTGTTTGCTTAAGGAAAATAAACTACTCCCTGAGGGAATGGCACTGGTTTAAAGATTTGAAATAAACCTGTGGTAAAGAATAATTATCAATAAAAAGGATTTTAGAAAAGCAAATAAGAATACTTACTGGAACATCGACATATTTTGCAGCTGCTTTCACCTTAGATGGAGAAGAAAAAGATAAATATGAGAATAATTTTGTCACCCGTGATATAATTGCTGTGATGACAGATAAGAGAAATAAAAAGAACTCATTCAAATACTCACAGTGAATGACAGAATGGATGAGAAGAAAGTGCCTTCATCGTACCTCGACAGCTTAGACAACACACCGTCCAACACTGAAATGAACTATAATACAGTTTATAGTGAGTATTTAGAATATTGCTGTGCATATAGTTCTTGGACCAAATGGCATAAAAAACATAATGCAGACATTGATATCTGAAGGGCTGACTTGTACCACTTATTCTTTCATTTTTATTATCATTGCTGGAAATGATAAATATTTTTAAGATTAAGAACTATGTGGGGGCCCGGGAGATAGCATGGAGGTAAGGCGTTTGCCTTTCATGCAAAAGGTCATCAGTTCGAAATCCGGTGCCCCATATGGTCCCCCGTGCCTGCCAGGAGCAATTTCTGAGCATGGAGCCAGGAGTAACCCCTGAGCGCTACCGGGTGTGACCCAAAAGCCAAAAGCAAAAAAAAAAAAAAAAAAAAAAAAAAAAGAACTATGTGGTAGAAATCTGGGCCAGAGAGATAGCATGGAGGGAGCATTTGCCTTGCATGCAGAAGGACGGTGGTTTGAATCCCAGCATCCCATATGGTTCCCTGAGCCTGCAGGAGCAATTTTTTAGCACATAGCCAGGAGTAACCCCTGAACACTGACGGGTGTGACTCAAAACCAAAAACAAAAAAAGATAAAAAGAACTAAGTGATAGAAATCCAATTACTCTACATGTGAGGTAGTTTAAACTACCTGAGACTCTTCAATGAAGTAACTTTTAACTGCAATAACAGCTTAGAAACGACATTCAGGGCCAGCGAGGTGGCGCTAGAGGTAAGGTATCTGCCTTGCAAGCACTAGCCAAGGAAGGACTTCGGTTCAATCCCCCGGTGTCCCATATGGTCCCCCCAAGCCAGGTGCAATGCAATTTCTGAGCTTTTAGACAGGAGTAACCCCTGAACATCAAGCAAAACCAAAAAAAAAAAAAAATCCAACGACATGCTTAATCAATTTTCTTTCTGTCACACATCACTTGCCTGTATATCAACTTTTCCCTAGAATAACTGGGACAAAGGGAGAACAGACAATTATAGGGTTGCATATTACTCTGGACTCTAGAAACATGGAAATGAAATATGACATTAATGTATAAGCATTTAATAAGCAGTTTTTTTGTTTGTTTTGTTTTTAGTTTTGAGTCACATCCAGCAGTGCTCAGGGGTTACTCCTGGCTCTACACTCAGAAATTGTTCCTTGTGGGCTCGGGGGACCATATGGGATGCTGGGATTCAAACCAATGACCTTCTGCATGAAAGGCAAACGCCTTACCTCCATGCTATCTCTCTGGCAACAACTACTAAGCAGTTTAAATCAGAATAAAAATATAAGGAACATCTGTGCTTTCAGAAGCTTAGAAAAATGGTTGGGGGAAAAGTCAGACATTCAAATTTCAGGGCACAATGGAAATAAAATTAGAGTGAGAATAAATCTTTTACGGACTCCTACATGGGCTCAAGAATATTACAGTACCTCTCAAGTCTCTTATCAGATGTGTGAATGTATATGTATATGTGTTTGATCGGAGGCATAGAATTCAAATTAGTCTTAAAGACACTAGATAATTATAATATTTTCTGTTTCAATAAAATGAAGTTTCATATCTATATA
The DNA here is from genome assembly GCA_004027635.1 of Crocidura indochinensis. Lineage (NCBI taxonomy): Eukaryota > Metazoa > Chordata > Mammalia > Eulipotyphla > Soricidae > Crocidura > Crocidura indochinensis. Next base: position 31,280 of record PVKC010001187.1, on the reverse strand, counting down.
TATAACTACAATATGAAGGGTGTTGTTTTATTGAATGAAACCATGAGATTCAGCACAAAGAGAAAAGAATAAGTGATATTAATGAGAATATGCTACCCTCTTTCCTCTTTAGAACTAAAATAATAGGAGCTATTGCCAAATTACACAGTCCCAAAGGGAAAATACTGACAAGGTTTTTTAAATACGAAAAGGGAAATTAATGAAGGCTGTTTTTTGTTCACATAGCAGCTTCTTCAACAAAGTGATAATAGTTCTAGGGACACAGCTTATTGGTCTCTGGTGACCAAAGAACTCACTGAGAGTGCACAGGAGATAATCTTTTCTCTATGGTTGGTCAATTACTGCAAAATAGTTTATGCAAAAGAAACAAAAACTTCCCTATAGGTTTCTCCATCACATCACTTGCGACATGATGTAAGAACGGAGAAACAAAATCAGAGAAACTGCTGACTAAATTTTTCATCTTGGAGAATAAGAATTTGGATGGCTGCTAGCTATCCTCAGGGATACAAACAGCAAAAAACACAAAATTACAAATTGCTCACAACTTAAAGTCAATTTAGCATTTTCTTCCTGCCCATTAGGATTTCAGACCAATCATAGTTGACTAACTCAACTTGATGCGGTTTGAAAAGACCCAGAGGACCAATACTCTAGGGTCATGTCAGACTAGGGGAAGGGAATTCCAAACTTAATGGCCCTCTGTGGAAAATGCCTCATCTCTTGTAACTCAATTCTTGAGAGCCACAGTGTGCTAGGTGATCTCATTTGTCACGAGGAGAGAGACAATTGGTATGTTTACCAGACATTCTAAATCAGTGAAGGCTATAACACAGTTCCTGTTGCCAATCAGTGTTTTTTTGTCCTTTTTTGACAACTTTAAGGGAAGCTTAAGCACAAGACAAGGAATCTTTATTCTGCCATAGGCCATGTAGGATATATGACATCTTTTTCAGAGCATGCTCTACAGTCAGTAGAGCTGTGGGCAGCCAACAAGAAGCATGTATGCCTATCCTGTTCTGATCCAGGATCTTAATTATTGGGTTATGCAACCAATGGTCTTGAAGTTTCCCACTCCTGCTAGTGAGATACAGATCTCACTAGTTCGAAATTTAGGTCTGATTATTTCTGGCTATTAGACAATATTTGAACCAAGGAATTTCTCTAGCTTCACATGTAAAAAGGAAAATATGATGCTTTGCCCATGTTATAGGGATGATGTGATCAGTAGAGAATATTTATGTAAAAGGTCCATGAGAGCAGCAAAATATTAACAATAAGTGTAGAGAATTACAATTTTGATGTAACATCATAAATCATAATGTTTTATAAAAATTTAAAATATAAACATAGTAAGCCGACTATAATAGGCTTACTTTAGGAAGCCTAAATAGTAAGCCTTTAGCAATGAGGAGAGATAATGATTTTAGCTCCCAGCTACTATTTGATTCAATTATATGTAGCCAAAACAGTGACCATTGAAAGTCAGAATTCAGTTGGATCTCATTCTTTTTAAGGTCATGACATAGAGGAGAGAGGCTGAGCACAGGTTTTCATGCATCCAAAGCCCATGCTCTTTTCCATCATTCTAAAGTGATTGAAGCAATCAGATGATATATGCAATGTGAGCACAACATAATTAAGTGTGTACTTATTACTGCCATTTTGCTATACCTGTCAGCAACCACCATGGGAAATACATAAAATCTGAAGGCTGGAGACAGAGAAGACTTGCTTGCATGCTCCTGACCTCAGTTCAATCTACAGTACTGCATACTAGCATCATTAGGATTAAATTTGAGCACAGAGCCAAGCATTATATCTGAGCTGCTGAATGAGATGCCAAAATAAACAAAACTCTCAGCAAGCTATAACAAAAAGTGTAATCCTTAGACACTTCCCTTTAGAAACACACGAATGAAACTGAGAAACAGTTAACTACACAACTGTGAGAAGACTGGGGATGCATCATTTACAAATAGCATAGGAACTGATCCACAGGATGGCCGATATAAATAGATAAAAATGCTTTTGAGGAGTCAGAGCAAGAGACAAGATGCCAGTAGGGCTTTTGCTATCCACATAACAAACCTGAACTAGATCCCTGGCATACTAGTGGACCCCTCCAGTGGTGATCCGTGAGAGTAGAGCCAGGAAAAATTTCTCAGCACTGTTGAGTTTGCTATCTCCCTTGACCCCCACAAAAACCAGAATCACCTTGGGAGAAGTTAGTGACAAGTGGATTTCTTGTATATATATTGGCTGGCAGCTGGTCTGAGTCATCTTGTCCTTTGAGTTAAAAAGTGGCATTGCAAGTTCCTATACATGGGCCTGTGCTCTGTGACATCCACATTGCTGCATTCTTTGCCTCCATCTTAACAATGGTGATAAGTCTTCTTTGGGTTTCTCCCCACCCCCATAAAATTCCCACAAGGCAACATACACCAGGGAATCTAACTGCTTACATGGCAGTGAGCAGCCACTGTACCTCTGGGACACACCAGCTGAGCCACAGTTTCTACAGGAAGGTTTTCTTTGTGATTTTTCTCAGGGTACATGCAGTGGAAGAGCTACCTTAGAAACCGAATTCTATTAACATCAAGACTAATAGCGACATATTTCCACCTGACTTTTAATTGCACAAAGCAGCAAGAAATTCAGCTAAATGCTGGGTTTAGTTGCTGTGCCTTTAACTGCTTCCTGTGAACTTTCTTTGGGAGTATATAAATACTTATGGATTTGCCTTGTGCTTTCTGTTCTCCTGAGGGTGTGGGGTTGAAACGAAACACTATAATCTCTGTCTTCTCTATTCTTTTCTGTGAATGCCATTTACTGGGTCTGTTTGAATAATATTTAACACCTAAAGTCTATTTGTGTAATTACTACGGTTCCCTCAGATGCCTACTCATAAGTAAATTAAAAAATAAAAGTACTTTGTAATACTTGGTAGAATCAGCATTAAACCACAAGGCATGTTGACTTGAATTTTGTGCTAGTTATAAGATTTATTACCTTACAGGGAAAATAGAACCACAAATTCTATAAGCGATAAGTGATGATTATTACTTGTGAGTTGATGGATTAAAATTTTTTCCTTCATTAGTTGTGACATATCATCAAGCAAATAAGGGATTTGGCACTACTCACATCAGAAAAAAAAACGTAGAAAGATAATATATAAAAATTATTTAAAAATTTGGGGGGCTTTTTGGCCACACCCAGTAGTGCTCAGGCATTATTCCTCCCTCTGTGCTCTGAAATCGCTCCTGGCAGGGTCAAAGGACCATATGAGATGCTGGAGATCAAATTCGGATTAGTGTTGGGTTGGCAGCATACAAGGTAAACATCATACTGCTGTGCTATCATTCTGGCCCTAGAATTTTAAATTTTTTGATGTGAGTGATAGAACTAGAGATATCAGATGTTTTGATTAGCAAGATCAGGACTAACTAATTAAAAAGATCATATGAAACCAGAATATCATGAATTGTGTAAAAACAGGTTTTCTTCCTTGAATGAGAATGTTAGCTACAATGAATAGCTACAATGCAATGGGACACTGTCTTACCTAATATCTTTTCTCCATTGAGAAATCCACTTTCTCTTTAAACTTTTTTTTAAATATAAATCTTTAAGTACCATGATTACAAGCATGTTTGTAGTTGGGTTTCAGTTATAAACAAAATATTTTTTTGATTATTTTATTTTATTTTTCAGCTACACCTGATGACACTGAGAGGTTATTTCTGGCTATGCGCTCAGAAATCATTCCTGGCTTGGGGGATGCTGGGGGATCCTAGGCTAGCACGTGTAAGGCAGGTGCCTTATTACTTGCGCCACTGCTCCAGTGCTTCTCTTTGACCTCTTATTCCATTTCACTTACAAGGGGCCTATCCAGATTTTTAATTTCTCTATTAAGGATGAGTCACATCTGATAGTACAAATCTATTAATAAATAAACCTTTGGGCAAATGTACATTTGGGCAGCATATTTACTTAAATGTTGGCAAATTTTCCACAATGTCCTTTCATTGTTTCATTATTTCACTGTAACTGTTTCTTTTATATCTCATCCAAATAGTAAGTCCTATCTTATTCTGTATTCCATTCTGCTATGGTGTCTGAAAGTGACTATCATTCCTTTCACATATATACTGGAACCTGAACAGGTGTTTCTAAATGTATGACCCTGATCCAAACTAACAAGTTAATCTAGTCAAAATTATCTCACCAGAAAATCTGAGAGGCTATTTTAATTATATCAGGGAAATATATATAATTTAGTGGAATAAAAATACATGTATATCATTATGTATTTATACACATACTTGTTAGTGTTGACTATTATTTAATTTGGGAAAATCAAAAAGTTTTTCTATTAATTAATAGACACACAAGACAGGAACGTTCTACTTTTGAATTGGATGGAAAGCCTGTATAGCTATTATATATGCATACACTATACTTTGTGAGAACTTGCATATTTTTCCTAAACCATAATTTGTTTTTTTTTAAACTTTTGCGCCACATCTGGTTGTGATCCAGGCTCGATTTGTGGTCGAATTGGAGTCCTGGCTCGATATGCAGGAATCATTCTTGGCTACATAGGATGCTGAAGATCAAACCTGGCTTGGGGATTTACAAGGTAAATGGCCTACCCACTGTACTATTGCTCCAGCCTACTTCTTTTTTTGGGGAGAGTGTCACACCCAGCATCGCTCAGGAGTTAATCCTGGCTCTATGCTCAGAAATCGCTCCTGACAGACTTGGGAGACCATATGGGACGCTGGGATTCGAACCAATGACTTTCTGCATGAAAGGCAAATGCCTTAACGTCCATGCTATCTCTCTGGCTCCGCTCCAGCCTACTTCTAAACAATTTTTTTTTCATAATACTTGAGGGTTTCAGAAATTGACTATAAGTACAAGAGTGTTATCTCAATAGAATGATTGCATGCTTTGTATGTGGCTGGTCTGGTTTAATGCCCAACAACACCATATGGTCAGGAGTATGTCTTCTAAACCAAAATTAAATAAAAATTGATACCTTGCTATGATCTTTTATTTCCTGCCTAGAATGATCAATTCTATATCTGCAGAACATTATCAGAGTAATATTTTATATTTTTTCCCTGCTGAACATTTTCTTTCTTCTCCTTTTTTTTTTGATTTTAGGGTTACACCTGGCAGTGCCTAGGGGTTACTCCTGGCTCTAGGCTCAGAAATCACCCCTAACAGGCACAGGGGACCATATGGAATGCTGGGATTCAAACCACTATCCTTCTACATGAAAGGCAAATGGCTTACCTGCATGCTATCTCTCTGGTCCCCATACTGAACATTTTTTATGACCACTCAACTTCTCTTGAAGTGGTGGTTAGGATATTTTTCCAGGTCCTTGGGAATCACTCCTGGTGGTACTCAGAGGATCATATGGTGATGGCAATTTAACTGAGGCTTTCTGCATGCAAAGAATGTTCTTCATCTCATTGTACTATCTTGACATAGCTCTCTCTGAACAACTCATATTGCTTTCAGTTTTGCTTCAATATCCCCTGATTACATAATGATGAATTTAATTTTAATCTGATGATGCATAGCTCTCTTACATGTTGCTGGGGCAGAATGTATGTCCCTGCAGGGAACAACTGTATGGTCAGTATAATCAGGCTATAAAGGTGTCCCGGACAGATCGGGAGGTGATGCTACCATTCTTTGTAGCTCTTTCTTTGCTAAGTTCTATGTGGTGCCCTGTAAAAGATTCCAAACATAGGGACCACATGGTCCCTGGTTCTTTTTCTCTTTGTTGTGTGATGCATGGTTTTTGTGAACAGGGAGATTTAAATCTGAGAAAACCCTAGTAATCAGACCAGACTTGGAGGTAATGTCACATAGGTAGGGCTCTTGGTTTATGTCACCTGTTTAAACAGCTTTGCTTTAATCAGTGATTAATCAGTTTTAGAATGCTACATAAGAGATCTTTGAGGATAATACTCTCATAAACAGTTTATCAGATACATATAATAAGCATTAGAGCAATGTTTAAATGTCTTGCTTGATGATTTCTCTTCCAACTCTAGCAGGAATTCATTTGCTAAAGAATGCTAGGAGACTGGAGAGGAAAGATACAGGCCCCAGAGATCTTTCCCTCTATTTTTATAGTGTCTGCCTGCGTTTGGCATCAAGATGATGTTTGCTTCTGAAAAATTGTCTTGTAGTGTTTCTGTTTCTTCAGTTCCTTAAAATAGCATTAAAAGATTGGCAGTACATCTTATAAGAAGATTTGAAAGACAGTGAATTCATCTGGAACTCAGTTTTTTATTTTTTGAGATAGACTTTTGGTTGCCATTTTAATTTTATCCAAAGTGATAGGTCTGTTAAGTGTTTCATATCTTCTTGGTTCAACTTTGGCAGGTTATAGAAAACCAAGAATTTATCCATTTCTTCTAGGTTCTTTCATTTCATGGTATAAATATTCTCTAAGACCTCTGATGCTTCTTTGAATTTTTGTCTTATCTATTATGATTTATCCTTTTTGGCTTATCTTTCACTTTATTAAAGTTCTTTTTCTCTTTTTTATGAATCTTGCTACCTGTTCACTTCTTCAAAGAATGAGCTCTTAATTTTGTTGATTTTTGAATCTTTATTATTTTTTTTTGTTTGTTTTTTTGTTTTTTGGTTTTTTGGGTCACACCCGGCAGTGCTCAGGGGTTACTCCTGGCTCCATGCTCAGAAATTGCTCCTGGCAGGCACGGGGGACCATATGGGGCACCGGGATTTGAACCGATGACCTTTTGCATGAAAGGCAAACGCCCTACTTCCATGCTATCTCCCGGGCCCGATTTTTGAATCATTAAAAATAATCTAGTACATTTATTTCTGCTCTAAGTTTTATTATTTATTTCCTCCTGACTGCTTTGGGCTTTTGTTGGTAATTTTTCAGTTTCTTAAGTTGTGCGATTTACTTATGTTGGAAATTCTTTTCGTTCTAATGAATGGTTGCATATTTATGAATTTTTCCTCTCAAAAATGCTTTTGCGGTATCTCATTAGGTAGGTCATTACCTCATTATTATCTGTTTAAAAGAATCTATTAAAAAAAGAATCTATTATTTTCCTCTTTGGTTTTCTTCCTGACTCACTGACTACTTCAGTAACAAGCTATTTAATTTCCAGGTATTTGAGTTATTTTTCCATTTGATAGTAACTATGTTCTTTTCTTTAAGGAGACCATAGTCTCAGTAGATAGTTGGTATGATATCTATCCTCTTGATGTTGTGGAATTACATTTTGTGTACCAACTGTGTTCTCTATTGCAGAATGTCATAGAAACATTGAAGAATAATATATAAATTCAAACTTTTGATGAAACATCCTATATATACATATATATACAAAGAAGGTTTTAATATATATATATATATATATGCTTTCTTGCCCGAAAGCATGCATTTCCTTACTGAATCTATAAACAGATGACAACAGTGTTGAAGTTTCAAAACTACAACTGTGTTGCTATCAGTGCCTTTCTGCAAGTCTACTAGAAGTTGTTTTAATGAGGCATTTTTCTGCCTCATTAGTTGCATATGTGTTTAGAAGTTCTTCCTGATGTAGTTATATCCCTTGAACATTAAGAAAGGATCCCCTCCCCATCTCTTAAAAATGTTTTAAGCATAAGTTTATGCCATCTGATATTGGTATGACAACCCCAGGTTTTTTTTTTTTTATGGATTTGTTTACTGAAAGAATTATCTTCCAGTGTTTTACTTTGAATTCATGCTGTGTACTGAGATGTGTTTCTTGTAGGCAGTAGAATGTTGGTTTCAATTTATTAATTCAGTCAGTTACTCCGCGTCTCTTAGCTGGTGCATTTAGACTATTGACATGAAAAGATACTATTGTCATAGAGTTTGTGCCACACTTTCGTAGGAGTTTGGTACATCTGTACAATTTATCTTGTCTTAGAGTATCCCCTTTAGTTCTTGTAAAGAGGGTTTTGAGCTTATAATGTTCTTAGTATTGTTTGTCCATGAAGCTGTGTATTGTTCCTTCAAAATTGAAAGAGTCTGACTTGGTAAAGTATTCTTGATGAAGCATCAGATTTGTTAAGTTTTTCCTGTCACTGTTGGGCCTAAATCTGCTGTAAATCTTAAGGATGCATCTTTGTATGTGATGTCCTTCTTTAATCTTGGTCCTTTCAGTACTCTATCTATGGATTTCATGATTAGGATGTGCCTTGCACATTTTTTTACTTGGATCTCTTTTATTATTTGGTACCCTTTGGGTCTCCAGGATGTGGGTACATATACTCCAGTTCTAGAAACTTGTCTGCAAATATATATTTAACTGTTGCTTCTTTATAAGGATTGTCTTTCCCCAATGATTCTTATATTTTTCTTCTTTAATTCATTTCTTTTTTTTTTTTTTGGGTCACACCCGGCAGTGCTCAGGAGTTACTCCTGGCTCCATGCTCAGAAATTGCTCCTGGCAGGCATGGGGTACCATATGGGGCACCGGGATTTGAACTGATGACCTTTTGCATGAAAGGCAAACGCCTTACCTCCATGCTATCTCCCGGGCCCCCTTTAATTCATTTCAAAGTTCTCTTGTCAGCTGTTCATTTACCTTGATGTTCTTTTTTCATCTTTTGCTGTTGTCTGGAAGTTATATTACACTTTACTTCATCCTTGGCTATGGTTATTTGGTTATTCTCTTGGTGCAGTCAGTTTTCCAGTAAGTTTTTCATATTGCCTACCAAGTTTTCAGTCCTATAATTTCTGTTCAAATTTTTTCTCATTTTTTGTCATATCCTTTAGTTTTTTTTGGGGGGGTGCATACTCGTTGACACTCAGGGGTTACTCCTGGCTATGCATTCAGAAATCGCTCCTGGCTTGGGGGGACCACATGGGACAACTGGGAATCTAACCGAAGTCTGTCCTAGGCTAGTACTTGTAAGACCTTACCTCTAGCATCACTACTTCTGCCCCATATCCTTGAGTCTTATTGGGTACAAATTCCATTATTTTTCTGAGTTCTTTGGATATTCTGTACATTTCCTTTGTAATTTCCTTATCAGAGTTGTAATATAGCTGGATAATACTGGTTAGGTCTTCAGGGCTACCATAATCTTCATTTTTTTGTTTGTTTTGCTTTTGGGCCACACCCATTGATGCTCAGGGTTACAACTGGCTATGTGGTCAGAAATTGCTCCTGACTTGGGGGGACCACATGGGATGCCTGGGGATCAAACCGCGGTCAGTCCTAGGCTAGCACTTGCAAAGAAGACACCTTACCTCTAGTGCTATCTTATTTTTTAAGTGTGTGGGTTCTGTGTTGTTTTCCCATTATGACTTTTGTGGTCTGGGTTGTTTCTTCTGTTTCGTGGGACTTAATGACTAGAGTTAGGAATGTCTTTCTATACTCAGAATGATGCATAAAGAAGTGAAAAAAATGTACAAATGGTGAGCTAAGCATTACGGGCTTGCTCTTTTCTAGCTTCCTGACTGGGAAGAAATGGTGCTCATGAGTCACAAAGAGGACCCTAATGAAGAGATAAGATAGAGAGAAAGAGAATTGAAATGTTTGTCTAGAGGCAGGCAGTGGGAAGGGTGGGAGGAAAATTGGGGACAATAAAAATGTGCATTGGTGAAGAAAGGTATACATGGTTTGACTGTAACTCAATCATGAACATTTTTGTAACCACTATGCTTAAATAAATAACTTAAAAAGTATGAGAGTTGAAGACATCTGTTCAAATAATTTCAAAAGAAACTAAATATGAAGACCTCTGATGCTTCTTTGAATTTTTGTCTTATCTATTATGATTTATCCTTTTTGGCTTATCTTTCACTTTATTAAAGTTCTTTTTCTCTTTTTTATGAATCTTGCTACCTGTTCACTTCTTCAAAGAATGAGCTCTTAATTTTGTTGATTTTTGAATCTTTATTTTGTTGTATCTGCTTGGTTGTGAGAAATCAAAGTAATAAAATGTCAAAATAAAAGTCATGATATTTTCTTTTCATGTAAAATGAGACTTATACTGTTGAGAGTTATGGATGCTGGTTATTTTAAAATTATTTGTGAAAATGTAAGATGGAAGATGATATGGATGTGGATTTGAGGAGATTAAAATGAGTTGTTTCTTATTTATTCAAATAGAGGGAATATAATATCAAAATGTACAGAATAATGATTAGAAAACAGGAGGAAAGTTTTCGCATATGATTAATTTATTACTCTTTTCATCTACCTTATACAAGACCACTTAGTATACTTCTAAAATACTAGGGGAGATAACCAATAGATTCCACTATATTATTTAAAGATACACCTGAGATGTATTCTGAAATATAATAAAAAAAGTCAAAATAGATGCTGCATATTTGAGTTGTGCTTTTCCCACTCTTTAAAAAAGATTTCCTGGAGATCCGGAATCTGAATGCATTGAGTAGGAATCCTCAGCTTGCGGGGTTGGATTTTGACTATATATATTGTTTTTTGGATCACACCCGGCAGCACCCAGGGGTTACTCCTGGCTCTATGTTCAGAAATTGCTCCTGGCAGGCTCAGGGGACCATATGAGGTGCCAGGATTTGAACTGCAGTCCTTCTGCATGCAAGGCAAACACCTTACCTCCATGCTATCTCTCTCGGCCCTTGCTCTCTTTTCTTATGTGTATGACTTTGGTAAGTTTCCTTTGAGAATTGTTTGTTAATTAAGATCAGGCTGCCACTTTCAGTGATTTGTGCATTTTAAGTAAAACAATAATAGAGAGTGGCTGTTTTGCAATAGCTATTTCACCAATTCCTTCTTTGAAAAAGTAATGCCTTGAGTTTTGTGAGTTCTTTTAACAAGAGCTATCTTGGCCCAAATAGGATCAGTAGGGACTTTAGGAGAATGTACCCAGACTTACTTTCTAGTAGGAAAGCATCAGTTAAAGTAAATAAGGAGGGGGAAGTCAGCAGTTCAACACTGCCTAAGGTACTAATATAGCCCACTATAGAGCATGGAGTAGAAGAGAGTCTAGGATCAGTTTTCCTCAGAAATTGCAAAATATTATTTATTGTGCATGCGTCTAGAACATTCTCTGGACTGCTTAACAGAAGTGGTCTTGCAGAATGGGAGGAGTATGGACATAAAGTTCTTAGAAAGAGGTGGACAATGTATGACCCAAGGGGAACAGACGGGGACCACTTAGGGGATGCTGCAGCAGGTGAAGGCTAGTTTGCAGAAGAGGAAAGATTTCATTTCCCAGTATGAACAGTGTTTTACTCAATCACCTTGGATAACTACCCTGGCTAGGCTGCTGTTTATTCTTTTTGTGATGTTTGTATTAGGTCCTCCATAATTAATTTCCTCATCCATGCCTAGGCATAGTTAAGATGCTTGTGCTAAGGTCCCAATATGTGTCCATAAGCAGGGACGGAGATAAGGAATCTCAAGGAGAGTCTAGGATTTGAGTCAGGTCCAAAAGAAGAGTAGGGAATGCGGGGTCCTGGCTTCTGAACAAATAGGGACATCATTTTGAAAGGACTACATGTTAGGCTTCTCTTTGGTTCTTAACATAGAGGGCTGCCATTTTGTAAGGACCACATGTTGCAAACCACATGTTAGACTTTTCTTTATAAATCCTAAATTTCCATTAACACCATTCCAAACTATCTGCCATACCTGATAGCCTATCTGGAAAAAACATGAGGGAGCAGTGAAAAGGTATCTTAGACAACTGCGAATCATTTTCCCTTTATACTTTGACTTGTGTCCTTGGTCGAGTCTTAGCCTCTGGGAGACAGCCCTGACTAATCAGCATGGGGCTTGTGCTGATGGAATAAGTTCTGTTTTGCTTTACTCCAAAAAAAAAAAGTAATGCCTTAATTGATGAAAATAAGTATGCTTTGTTTTTAAGAGCATTGAATAAGTTAAAAGGTTTTTACATGACATCCTGGTTGAAAATTCATCAGAGCAGTATTCCTCATGTGATTTTTCCAAAATCAACTCAGGGGCTGCATAAATAAATATCCATTCTTGAAACTTCTATCAAACTTCTGTTTCAGAATATCTGGGGATCATACCATAGAAATACACATCTTTTATTTTGTCTTTTGGGTCACACTGGGTGATGCTGATAGGTTACTTCCTGGCTCTGCACTCAGAATCACCTGGTGGATTCAGGGGACAATATGGGATGCTGGGGATTGAACCCAGGTCAGTCATGTGCAAGGAAAGAGGCCTTACTCATTGTAATATTACTCCAGCCCCCAGATATATACATCTTAACAAGTAATTTTTAAATTTGGGGATCATGCTAATATTTTGAAAAGCATAACTATACTTTTGTAATAAAATACATGTCTTTAGGGCCAAGCAGTGGCGCTGGAGGTAAGGTGCCTGTCTTGCCTGTGCTAGCCTAGGACGGACCTCGATTCGATCCCCCAGTTTCCCATATGCTCCCCCAAGCCAGGAGCAACTTCTGAGCACATAGCCAGGAGTAACCCCTGAGTGTCACTGGGTGTAGCCCAAAAACCAAAAAAAAGAAGAAAAGCCAAAAAAAAAAATACATGTCTTTATTTTCAGTTCTATGAATGCTTAAAGTGGTTAGTTCTAAGTAGCTACTTGTATAATCCAAATTAATTTATTTAATACTTATCAACCAAAGAATTAAAGATTATTGTCAAGTGTTACCTGACTCCAGGACAACTGATCAATAGAGAAAATTGATCATCTGGATTCATTTCTAAATTAGTTGACTACATCAATCTACTTAAATACATTTAGTTACTTAATATCTAGTAAAATATTAGTCAATCAGATGTCTTACATATATTTAAAGGCTTCAAAGATTTATAGGCTGGCTATTACTATATTAAAGAGTCAGGATAAATATTTTCATCATCATAGACTGTTCTACCATTACTATGGATCTCTAGAACGCTAGATGATTCAAATATGCAAATGTTTTACCCAGCTATATTTCATATAAATAAATTTGCATTTCTACTTTTTGTGATGAAGGCAGATATAATGAGCAATTCTGCCTGGCTCCTCTGCTAACTTCCTTCTCTCCCCCCAAATATCCAAAATTAGCTCACCTTTATTCCTTGCAATCAAATGTGCAGTTCATTGGCTCCACTTAACCACACACCTTACAAAAGATGACTTCTACTGGAGAACTATTCTGATGTAGATGATTCTTCATGATAGGTATTTTTTAATTGTTCATAGAAAAGGGTTATTCAGTGTTAATTTCATTGCAATGCAGGGGTATGTGTTTTTGTGTTTGTATTTCAGTGAAGTGCTTGCAGTTTCATGCATGGGCTTTTTAGAGGACGAAATCTTACAATTCTTTCTTCAGGGACTTCTGGAGAGAGTTGCCTCTTCTCTCATATGCTAAATGTCTTTCCCAATTACCTATTCCCTTTCTACTTATAGGCAACTATAATGATAACTTTCTAACTATAGGCAAGTGTTAAAGGTATGCATGTAGATATTTCATATAGTGCTAGAAGTCAGCGGAACAAGAAACAACTAGTGAGGTGGTTTTATTCTTATGTCAACTTTATTTGTTCTCCCCTGAAGACCTACAACCAGGGAATTCAGAAAACATACACAACAAATGTAAGAAAAACCCAAGCCCCCAAAACAAAAGATTTCTCAACTTTCTTATGCTTATCCAAGCTTATTTCTTTTATGGAGTACAAACCCAGCTCATATGTTACTTTCCTGAATAGACAACTTGGTTTGCCTAATAGATCATAAACCTTTCTTTATTACTGAAAATTTTTGAAAGCATGTTTTTAATGTAAATGTTCTTATATTTACTTTGTTGTTTCCCTCATGTTTCAGATTACAGTGATTTCCATTTTTTTTTTTTGTTTTTTTTTTGGGTCACACCCGGCAGTGCTCAGGGGTTACTCCTGGCTCCATGCTCAGAAATGGCTCCTGGCAGGCACGGGGGACCATATGGGGCACCGGGATTCGAACCGATGACCTTTTGCATGAAAGGCAAACGCTTTACCTCCATGCTATATCCCGGGCCCCAGTGATTTCCATTTTTATAGTAGAAACAACATGACAAAATCAAATTATAGTATTGTGTAGTTCTCTGGGTAGTAAAAATGCAATAAAGCATTATCAGGTAAAAGTGTATTAAAGTATCTGATATATTTTCAACTCTGTAGGCAGTTAGATATAAATTTAAACTATTTATACCTCCAAGTAAAAGAAATGTTAGTATTCCACTTTGCCTTTTATAAAACTAAACGTTAGCTTTAAAGTATCTATATCAATGTGCTAATTCATATTATTTTAGGCTTCTGTTTTCCTGAATTTATTAACGAAGCTTAATCTTTTTCATGTGTATTGTTCTATTTTTCCATTTTAAATAACATGCTCTTTGTTCTTTGCTTTTGATACATTTTTTCATTCTTTTATAAAGTCTCATTAGGAGGTTCTCTGATAGAGCTTTGAAGGAGCAAAAGGTTTATCCACTCGTGTCAAAGTTCCTTTTGCATTCTATCCACTATATCTTTTCTTTTATTACCTATACTCTCTTTCTGTGTTTGACCATGATCTCAAATGTCACCCTCTAACAGAGTGCTATACTGGAGTAAGATTGTAAATCATTTAATCATTCAATGCAATACACATTAATGCCTCATCTTCAATGGAACAATTAGAAGCAACAGTTTTATTTATGTTGAATATAAAACAGAAAATTGTGTGAGCTTCTAAGAGTAGAGACCTTAGAAACCATCCTGCCTTCTCTCTCTCTCTTTCACACTTTCCCCCATACCCCTCCCCAACCCCCTCAACCTCTGAGGTCAGTTCTTAAGCCTCATGAAACTAACCAAAAGAGAGACTAACTTCAAGGACTGATGACTACTCAGCTGTGCCCTGAAGTGAAAACAAATATTTAGAGAACATGAATGAAATAAAGGAAGAGCTCACAGGTAGATATCACATTTAGAATTAGGAAATAATTTTAAAAAATTAAAGAAATAGGAACCCCAAAGAAACCAAGATTAATTATAAAATCAAAATTTGCTGGCAAAAAGTTCACAGTTTGCCCATGCCTTTTCAAAACATTTAAAATTTCACTTGCATTTATTTTCAAAATGACTATTTCTCAAGTAAGCATTTAAACTAAGACAGACATTCATAATAGTTTTCAGTTGGAACTTGATTTAAAAAAAAGATGAATAAATCATACTTTACCTTTGAAACTAACATTGAAATGACTTCTTTCACAGTGTTGTCAATCAAGTCATCTATTTTTGAGTGGTACTGTTGCTATATATTATAAGACAAAGGTGAATTAGTTGACATGAACCCCAAACTTTTTATCAAGCCATAAAATGCATTAAAGCTACTAGTTAGGACATATCAGATTCACTAAATATGATCATTTTGTACATTAAAGAATATAACCTTGAAAATGATCCACCCAATCAACACTTTTTACATTGTGGTGGATTTTTTTTCCCCATGTGCTCCATTGAGTTAAGCAGCTAATGGCGTTATTATAGAGATGAATTGAGTTCTTATTCTTATTCAGGCAGAGGAATGTGAAGGATACTTTTTGTCTTCTCCTCTATAATTAAGGTGGCCATGTATTTTTCTAAAGGGGTGGTTTAGCTAGAGAAGCAAAAAAGACTGGAAAAAGATTTAATTAATACAGCATTTTATGTCTGACAACTCTCATTCATAAGTTATTTCAAATGTGTTGTAGAAATAAAATGAGCTCCCAATTGTTCAGCCTAAAAGGACCTTTTTGTCAGTGTGGGGAGCAGCAGTTTATACAATTCTTACAATATGCTCAAGCAAGGGCAAAATTAAAATTTCATCAACAAAGGTGAATAGATGGTAACAAATTAATAGACCATAAAAGGTATAATGAAACAGCCCTCACACCCCGTAGTTTTATAACTGCTTTTTCATGAAAAAGACTCCTCTAAATAAATACAAAATGATGTATTTAAAATAAATCTGAAAGACTCTTTTTTTGCTTTCTTTAGAGAATACTAGAGTTCCATTCTTAAATTAGCAGGAGCTTCAGCTTCTGCAGTATATGAAGGCACATTCATTTAAACAGTAATTCTTCCTTTAGAAGCATTTATCTGACAGCCGATTGTCCCCAATAGCCACTTCACAGAAAATGTGACTTGTAAAGACTAACCCTATCTTGATGGTTCAAGGCTTCTTGGAACAGCTAACATAATGCATAGAGTAAAAGTACTCAGGTCAGTATAAACATTAGACCAACTTAACAGCTGCTGGTTGAATAGTTTCCTAAGATGTAAGTTTTTGAAAGCTATTTTTTTCTTCTGAAAACATGTCTCAAAGTTTCCACACAGAACAAAAACATTAACTTAGGTCTCTTTGGCATACTCAGGAATGATTTCCCCCATTGGCTCTGACAGCTACAAGTAGTCATTTCATCTATCGTATAAATAATAACAGAAAAAAAAGCATACTTTTATAGCATGTGAATTACTTCTTTTTATTGTGTGTAATTACTTTTTTCATGTGTGTATGCATGCATGTGTGTGTGTAAGTGCTGCTAAAGTGGTTAAAAGTCTCCATACACATGAAACTTCCTAGGTGTGTCTTTAAGCAAACCTGTCTCTTGTAAGAACTCATTGATTCGCAAACTTTCAATGCCCAGAGATCAAAATAGATAGAAAAATAATGTATAGATCTCTAGTATCATAATCCTGACCATTACTTTTAACTGAAAAAAAGGAAATGAGGGAATACAAAGACTAATATTGAAGAATAAAAGTCCAAAGGACGGCTGGGAATAAAGGTGTCAATACAGAAAATTACCAGCAACTTTCTGAGTTACATATGACATTATTTGAGCATGTTTCTAAAGCCAATGGAACAATTCCAGGGCATAGAATGAAGAATGGAAAGCCCCTTAAAGACACAAAATAAGGGCCCAGTTCCAAAACAAGCTGTGCAGCTGAGTAAGCAGTGCCTGATGTCTGCTCTACTACTCTTTTATTGCCTTCCTCTGCAAAGTTGTATTTGTATAGTAAGAGAAACTTCAATATTAGACTTAAGTGCCTCTTTGGGTGGAATTAAAAAGGGGTACAAGAGAGAGATGAGATTCAAGACCCTTACTTCCTTCTACATCACAGGTGCTATGGAACATACAGGATAAAAGTACCATAGTTTAAAACATGACATTTCTACTTTTTACTCTTAAGTATGTCTTAACTTTAATGTTCATATCTATTAGCTATAAATTACTTTTCATTTAAAAATCTTAGCATGGATGTTTTGGTGATTTTATCAGTCTGAGAGACTGGCCTGAGATTGATAACTCATTACTCAAAGTTGTCATTTAAGTAGATCATTCCCTTCCCAATCACTACATCAAAAACTGTTCTGAACAGTGACCAAGCATATTTATACCATTATATATCATGTAAGAAAACAGAATGATAATTTAGGAGCAATAGCCTATCTTTTTTGTCTATATTTTTGTACAGTTTAAAAATTTTTTAAATTCTGTCTTTTGGGGGCTGGAGCAATAGCACAGCAAAACGGTGCTTGCCTTGCACACAGACAAACTAGGATGGACCTGGGTTCAATCCCTGTCTCTCAGCCTGCCAGGAGAGATTTCTGAATGAAGAGCCAGGAACAGGCCCTGACCATTGATGGATGTGACCCAAAAACAAAAACCAAAAATAAAAAAAGAAGAAAAAGAAAGGAAGGAAGAGAGAAAGAAAGAAAAAAGAAAGAAAGAAGAAAGAAAGAATAAAGAAAGAAAGAAAAAAGAAAGAAAAAGAAAGAAAGGAAGGAAGGAAGAATGGAAGAAAGACAGAAAGGAAGGAAGACAGAAAAGGAAAAATATTGTTCTTTTCAACAATTTCCAGTGTTGCTTTCCATAAAATAATCTGCCTGATCTTAAGCCTATACTAGGAAGAGTAAGCCTGTGATTATGGGACTCTCTCTATTTTTTTTTACTGGAGAATTAAAGAATTGAATTGAATTTCTTGTTTGCCACTTTTTAAGGTTGCTAATGGGTTTTACACCTGCATGTTTTAAACTATATTAATTGTGTGAAAAGTTGTGTGGAATTAATTGTCTCTGGTGAGAAGGTACAGGTGCAGACATAATGAATAGAGTAACAGATTAAAACCATCCCCTATGAAAGTAAAAAAAAAAATCACTTGACAATGTAACAATGTTTTATCATTTGTTGTGTGCCTATTTGCTTTGTGAGAACTAGAATGAGTTGCTTCTGTTCATTCAACACATATTTACTAGGTCCTTTTGTGTGTCAGATACAGCAGTATATGTTGAAACAGAATAAACAGATAAATCTGGAATCATTATGCATAAGCAAGATAATTCAACAATCTGATAAAAATGGAGGGACCTATGAAGAGACTTAAAAAATATCCATAAAGCATACAATCAGAGGCTGGCATGTGGGTATTCAGAAACACATATATACATGGAGATATTAGCTGGTGACATCCACGTCAGTTGCCTACTAATTTAGATACTTGGAGATTATAAATCATGTGGCAAGTGATTAGAAAAGTACAATCACTGAATGGACTGCTCTTCTTATATAATAGATACTAGTTCTATCTGTAAGGTTGTTTCCCAAGGTATCAAAAATACATGCCCCCATTTGTTCAAATAATTAAATACATATAGATTAAGCTAAACTATGGCCTAAAAGGCAATGCCTGTAGCTGGCTAAATGAATATGAATTTCAGAAATAGTGTGCCTTTCTATTCTCGTTTATAATGACCTAAGCCTTCTGCTGCTGGTGGTGGGGGCATTGTTGGCCTCACGGAATGACTTTAAGTTTATAGGCAAGGGGTGGGGGAGGAGAGAAATAGGGGGCACAGGTGGAGGGAATGTGGCATGGTGAAGGGAGGTGTCCTTTTTTATAACTGAAACCTAACTAAAATATGCTTGTAATTATGGTACTTATCTAAAGATATTAAAAATAAAATAAAATACCTGCACATAAATACATGTGTGTTAACATATGTGACAATATACTCACATATGAGTGAGTATAAACACATGTGCAAGAGACATATACATCCAAAAGTTCAGTAATATCTGAATGAAAATAAAAATAAAAAGGTTTGACTCAAGGGTAAGACTCTCTCAACTATGTCTATATACCTTGTCTACTCAATCCTGTATGCGTGTATTCCAGCCATGTTTTCCTGAGGTTCTGGGTAAAATGTTGAAACAACCTTATTTGGGTGAGGGAAATGTTTCTTGACATAAGCTATTCCCTATCTTTGTCTATGGTTACATTACACACATGAGTGGGAATAAGTCTACTTCTACTGGTGAGCATGGTTCTTTCTGAACTTCACGAGGGTATTCTTTCCTATGAATTAACTTTGAAAGTGGCCTCCTGTTTCTCAGCTGGATTTAGGAACAACACTTATGTGTCATTCTAAGCCCAAACTGTACCAAGGGAAGTACATATTTTACTCTATGCAGTTTTAAAATACCAAATATTCCCTTAGATTCTGAGTATATTATGAATTTAGTTTATAAGAGGGAGAATTTATCTGAATTAAAATAATTTTATCTTAAAATTTGGGCTGGAGAGCTAGTACAGTGTGTAATGTGTTGCATGTGGCTGATACATTACTGCTAGGAGTAATTCCTGAGTGTAGAGCCATATATAACCGAGTACTGTGAGGTATAGTCCCAAAACAAACAAAAAATTCTGACAGTAATTTGTTACTACTGCAGCCTAAGTGTACTTAACTTGTTCCCTTGACATTACTGAATGTACTGTCATTTATATTTGTAATGTTATGGAGTGATAAGTTTTTTATGTTTCATACAATATGAAAAAAAGAAAAATTTAAAGATGGAATTACATTTATCTTGAGAATGTGAAAATAAAATATATTTCAACACAAATAAATATGTGCTCTTACACAAATAAAAGACTTACCCACTGATCTCCAAACTGGACCATACCATGAGGGAATTAAAAAAAAAGGCGATGAAACAACATATGGAAAAAAATAAAAAATGGAAAGTAATTACAATGAGAGAAAAAAATAATACAATGTCAACTTAAACAGATAATAAAAGTAGATCTATTTCACCCAATAATTGCTCTCAACAAAAACAAATTATAGGCTAAACTAAAATTGTAATTCTAAATACATAACCAAATATCCCACAAAAATCAAATAGAAACAATGGGGTATTTATTGAGATGAATTAGTTTTCTGATCTGTTTCTATCTATAAAAATGGATTCTTTTGTGTATGAAAATATTTCATATGCTATTTTTGTAGCTTGTTTTTTTGGACACAGACTTTGAATATTCTAGATTTGTATAGACAAAGCATATAGCTTTCTCCCTTTCTAATTTGCTTTTGAAATGCAAGATTTATGTAAATATACAACACCTAAACTAGTAAAAGCTATATCTGAAATCCATTGGCTGAAAAATTTGCAGCAGTAAACATAAAAAATAGAAATGAATGTGAGCAAAGGGTAAAGTATAATTTATTTCAGTAAATGCCATTTATTGGAGAGATTCTTTTATTGGGAGGGCACACCTAATTGTGCTTATTGCTTACTACTGGTTCTGTACTCAGGGAGAACTCCCTGTAAGTCTACAGAACCACATGTGAATTCAGGAACTGAGTCCAGATTGCTGCATGTAAGGCAAGTACTTTATCTACAATGCTGTAGTCCCAGCCCCTTAATAGAAGAATTTTGCCTTTTTAAAATCCAATAACAAGAAAGCCTGCTGGAGAAAGCATCCTCTTCTGCCTTGGCATGCCCAAGATGTAATTATTTACTTGCTCTCCATCCACTTACCTCTTGTCCTCCATCCAGAGCACAGAGTTTGGTGCTTTGCTTTTTGGCATCAACTAATACATTAAACATTGTGCATACAGAAGCTGGGATGCGCAAGTCAGTTGTTTTGTTTGCCTTTTGCAGCTTGAGTTCAAATGCAGTTCTTGTTCTATTCATTAAGACATTAATTCAGAGAATGAAATTCTGGTAACCATCACACCCATTTTGTCTAAGTGAAATCAACATTTATATGCTAACCTAATGCATACAAATGAGGAATGAGGCTGTATTTGGGAGCTGAGGAAGGACCCTTTCCTTTTCAGGGGTGACAGTTAAAGACCATACTGTGGTAGTTTATATAAAACCTAGTATTTATTGTTGCTTGGTGTCTCTATCAGAACTCAAGCTAATTTGTTATCTTTTATGTCTCACTTTCAATTGGAAACCACATAGTTAGACATGATTGTTTGAATTAATTTCCAACTAGAAATAAAATCACTAACATTAAAGTGAAACAAATTCTTTAGGGAAGGATTTACACAGGTCAGGAAAACTCTAAAACATCTTAATTTTGCTTGTTTGTTTGTTTTATTGGGTCACACCCAGCAGTGCTGGGGTTACTCTTGGCTCTATGCTCAGAAATCACTCCTGGCAGGTTCAGGGAACCATATGGGATGCTGGGATTTGAACCACTGACCTTCTTCCTTCTGCATGCAAAGTAAATGCTTTATCTCTGCTATCTATCTGACCCCTAAAACATCTTAATTAATAATAATATGAAACATTATTAATATGTAGTTAATAATATGCAATTATAACATAAGTTCTGGGTCAAATACCCAAAGCTATAGTTGGGCTGTTTATTTATTTATTTACAGGTGAATTAGAGGTTGGGGATATTGTGTGGAACTTGAGGAACCATGCTAGTCTGGATTCAAACTTGCGCATTCTACATGAAAAGAATGTACTTAGTCTATTGAGATATCTATCTAGTTCTGTTTGGAAGTAGGTTATTTAAAAGAAAACATAAAGAAGAATTTGGAATTCATTTTGCTCAAGTAGTCACAGAATATCCAGAGATTTGGGGGCTGGAAAGATAGCACGGAGGTAGGGCATTTGCCTTGCATACAGGATGGTGGTTCAAATCCTGGCATCCCATATAGTCTCTAGAGCCTGACAAGGGCAATTTCTGAGCATATAGCCAGGAGTAAATCATGAGCACTGCCGTGGGTGAACCTAAAAACCAAAAAAAGAAAAAAAAAAACAGCTCTAAAAGTATAACCAGGGGTCGCGGGGTGGACTGGAGGTAAGGTGCCTGCCTTGCTTGCGCTAGCCAAGGACGGACCGCAGTTTGATCCCCTGGTTCCTCATATGGTCCCCCAAGCCAGGAGCGACTTCTGAGCGCATAGCCAGGAGTAACCCCTGAGCGTCACTGGGTGTGGCCCAAAAAAACAAAACAAAAAAAAATAAATAAAATAAAATAAAAATAAAGTATAACCAGAGATTTTAGACATCGAAATCATGACAAACACGGTTTAAAAAAAAAGAACGAATCTGGGTCAGAGCAATAGTGCAGTGGTAGAGTGTTTGCCTTGCATGCAGCTGACCTAGGAGGGACCGAAGTTTGATCCCCAGGCATCCCATATGGACCTCCAAGCCAGGAGAGATTTCTGGGTGCACAGCTAGGAATAACTCCTGAGCATCATTGGGTGTGGCCCCCCCAAAAAACACCAAAAAATAATGAATCTAACTTATGAAATTAATTTCAAATTTAGGAAACCATTACCTGCTAAAATCAAGAATATTTTCTTGTTTTCAAGAACTCAGGATTGTTCAATTTCTATAAATAGTGTTTATTCAATATGTCTTCTGACATTGTTCTTAGATATATCACGAATAAAGGCAATGGGAAAAACAATGCCTAGCTAATTATGAAGCTATGTTTATCTTGTAAGAGCAATACAATGAAAACACATTTGTGTGAATCAGAAGCTGCAAATTAATTCTGGTTAAGTTCTGAAGAATTCAAATAGATACTTGAAATTCACTGAATGTGAATAGGGATTACCAGAAGAACAGAATAATTGATGGCAATGATCATAAATTGAGTTTGCTATGCTTTTTCACAGCACACAGAAACAGTACATAATGTATAAAGTACCTAACAGCCCTTTTCCATATGTCTCAGGAAGGGCTACCTTGGGAATTTAAAGAACAGTATTCCCAGAGAGTGAACAATAAGCAAAACAGAAACCATTAATATGGTATGGGTGCTAGTGACAAAGGTCATTGTTAGGAGACCTGAAAATAATTTTTTTAAAAGAAATTTACATGGGCCATCAGAATTTTAATCAAAGAACCCAAAGCCAATTATGGTTGTTAATATTGGTTCAATCCCCTGGCGTCCCATATGGTCCCCCAAGCCAGGAGCAATTTCTAAGCGCCAGGAGTAACCCTTGAACTGAGTCACCAGTATGGCCGAAAACAAGAACAACAAAAACAACAACAAAGGAAAATACTGTAACCTTAAGGGTGATGATTATATTAACAGCTTCTTTAGAAAATAAGTGTTACTTTGTGCTGTCATGTTAAGCAGCAACTAAAAAATAAATGTCTACCTTTTGACACAGGCCTCTATCATATCACTGGCCATTAGTTTCAGTCTTTGTTCTAAGTGGTGGGCAAATTCTTGTTCTGGCCAGTGTAGGTCAAAGACAAACATTTGTAGTGCATCAAGTTTCCAAAAGAGATCTTCTGATGTTGCTGAGCCATTGCTAGAAGAGAAAGGAAAATGAAGAGCATTATGAACTTCCACATTAGCTATGTTGGTAACCAATATATTGTTTTTTTTTCTTTCTTTTTTAAGTTGTGTGCATACAGTAGGCACTTCTCAGGACCTATTCCTGGCTTTGAGCTCAGGGATCACTTCTAGAAGGCTTGGAGGACCTTATGTGATAGCGTGGTTTGAAATGTGGGTCAGCCACATGTAAGACAAGCGCTTTACCTACTATACCATCTTTCTGGCTTGCATTTTCTTTTCCTATTAAGTGTCATCAATAAAAACAATTCTACAAAAAATTGCTAATGACTAACTTTTTTGTTCAACCTATATTTCTTCCTTTGCTATTAATGATTGAGACAAGGGGACAAAATTAAAACAAACATAGTAATAATGCGTAATGCAATGAGAGATAAGCAGATAAAGAACTTTTACTAAAAAAATAAAATTATTTTGTCCAAGAGCAAATTTCTTTAGGAGGTGTGATCACATGGCAGTGCTTAGGTGCTATTTCTGACTCTGTAAGCTCAGGGATCACCCTGTCAGTATTTGGGGTACCTTGTGTATAGGTAAGGATCATCAAATTTGGATCAGTTGTAGGCAAGGAAAACCCTGGCCCAAAGAACAGATACTTTTTTATTTTTATAAAGTCTTTAATTCAATCTCCTCAAGATACAGTTACAAAAATATTTGTGATTGAATTTCAGTTATATAATTCCAATACCCTTTACCAGTGCACGTTTTCCCCAACCAATATAACCAGTTTCACTCTCACCCTCTTCCTGACTGCCTCTGGGCAGACATTTTTCTTCTCTCCTTTTTTTTTTTCTTTTAAGCACTGTGGTTGTCATATTATAATTAAAGGGGTACCCAGTTCTTGTCCAGAAAGAACATTTTAACTATCATTGGCATAGTGTTCCCTTTTTTTCCTAAATGCACTTCCCTGCTTTTTGTGGGAAGCTCCCTACCATGGGATGGCCTGCCTGTCCCTTGTCTCTATTACCTCTGGGTATTATTACCCTGCTATCTTTTTTTATGTCCCACAAATGAATGTGATAATTGTCTATCTCTCTCATCTATCTCTCTCCCTCTTATTTATTTTTCTCAGTATAATACTCTACATATTTATATGTGTATAAGGAAATTTCATGACTTAATTTTTAACAGCTGTATAGTATTCCTGTGTTTAGAGGTACCATAGTTTCTTTATCCACTCATATAAGAACAACTACTGTCTTCATGAATTTCTAGGATACAGATAAATGCAAAAATATTACCTCCATGAAATTCAGGAAAGAATATTTTATTCAAGAAAATCCATGTGACAGTAATCAGTACCTTTACTCTTCTACTCATACATATGTGTCTCTGTCATTGAGATGGCTTCTATTTATCTACAGGTTTGTAGTGTACAAGCTTTAAATGTCCCATGTCCAGGCAAAGGTGAAACAGGTACTGAAAATAAAGTAACAGGCAAGGTAGGGAAGCAAATATTATATCTTTCTTGAAGTGATTTGTGCATCTTTTTAGCTCATAATTAAGTAGAACTTATACTAGCAAGCTAAGTTCAACAGAGAAATGACAGTCATGGTCATTATCTGAGGTTAGAGGAAAGTCAGCTCATTCTAGTCCATAGATCTTTCTGGTTGTGAACTAAAATATGATATGCATTACGCTTATTTGCAAAGAGATGCAAGTGAACACATTTTACCCTTGTTCGAAGATAATTTTGTATGGTAGTGATAGTACTTACCATATTTGGGCAAAGGATAATTCAAATATTTTCCATCATGCAAGTGTACAGCCTGAGAGTATAACATGTTTTGAAAGTAAAATACTGCTATGCTAATTTATATAGAAACAATTTAAGAGAACAGAGAAACTGAAAAATGCTGCAAGATTCTTTTTTCATGCAGTTTTTCAACTTTTAGAACACATATACTAATCTATAATTTATATTTTTTCATTTGTAAAAGGAAAACTAAATTAAAAAAATAAACTCATTGACCACAAGGGCATGGTGGAAAACCTATATAAAACATAAGATTATTTTAAATAGTCATGCTATTTAGCTAAATGTATCTTAATTAGCTAACTAAACACATTATTTCTACTCTGGTTAATTAAAAGCTAATTTCTACTTCCACCCACGCTTCAGCTTTGTAACTTCATTACCATACTACTTGGCTTTCCTCCTCTGATTTTGCCAGTAATTTCTCCTGATGTGCTAGTCTAGCCAAGATGTCCTCAGAGTTATGATCTCAAGAGACCAATCACAGCAAAACTCCAAACACTACACACAGCACAGCATTTAAAATACCATAAACAAAACAACCAAACCGTACTGTGCTGATAGTGCTGTGAAAAATGTTTGAGAAGTTCCCTCTTCTATGCTTCCTTTTTACCATATATGAGTAAAAAATTAAAGAAGCAAAACATTGCTAATATATCCAAAGTGCAGAGAACCTATTTTGGGAGTCTGCAGTGAAGGTTTTATGGACCATATGCAATGATTTTTGCACATCACTCTTATAGGATCTATGGGGCATGAAGTACTAGAATCCAACCTAAATTTCCTGCATGCAAAGCTTGCAGTCAGTCTAGTGATCTATTTTTTGGTTTAAATCTAAGGCTATTTTGATATTAAGTCTTTTTATTAAAAAATGATACTATGCTTTATAGCAAAAGTGCGAACACACTGTTTGCAATGACATAAAAATCGAAGGACTTCAGGAAAAGATTATTTATTTATCTATTTATTTATTTTGGTTTTGGGCCACACCTGGTGATGCTCAGGAGTTATTCCCAGCTATGTGCTCAGAAATCACTCCTGATTTAGGGGACCATATGGGATGCCAGGGATCGAACTGAGGTCCAACCTTGATTGGCCATATGAAAGGCATCCTTACAGCTGCGCTATTGCTCCAGCCTCAAACTTTATTTTTTTTGAAACACCTGAGTGCTCAAGGCCTATTTCTCTTTTTTTTTCTTTTTGGTTTTTTGGGCCACACCCGGTGATGCTCAGGGGTTACTCCTGGCTATTCGCTCAGAAGTCGCTCCTGGCAGGCACGGGGGACCATATGGGGAACTGGGGGATCGAACCGCGGTCCATCCTAGGTTAGCGCAGGCACCTTATATCCAGCGGCACCGTCAGGGCCTATTTCTAGCTCTGTTCTTAGGAGTTACTCCTGGTGGTATTTGGAGATTATATGTGGTTTCAAGGATTAAACAGGGGTCTAATGTTGTTAACCTCTGCAATTAGGATAATGATGAATAAATTGGAAATATATGATCATATAAGTACTTTATAAAGCCAAAACATATCATCATTCCTATTGTATCAGTCAGGTAATCTGAAAAAGGGTGTCCCAGGGTTGGAAGATAGTATAAGATTTAAGACTCTTAGATTGCATAAGGCTGGCAAAGATTTGTTTTCTGGAATTGGCAATGGTCTTCTGAGCACCACAAGGACAAATCTAGAAGGCCAAAAGTTTTACTAAAACAAACACACAAAAATGAATTCCCAGCCTCACACCCAGTGTTCGCATCTTAAATCCATTGGATATGGCTCCAAGTCTACTCCTTCAGTAAAAGGGTACCCAAATACAGAGATGCAAGGTTCACATGCATCTTCAAGTTAAAAAATTAGTTTTGACAACATAGATATTCCTCAAAAGACTGGAAATTGAGCTCCCATATGGTCCAGTAAAACCACTCCTAGGGATTTGCCCTAGGTACACAGAAACACAATACAAAATGCCCTCTGCATGCCTATCTTTCACTGCAGCACTATTTACAATGGAATATGGAAACAACCAAAGTGCCAAGAACAGATGTGTGGAAAAAGAAACTATGGCATAACTACATAATAAAACTATGCAGCTATTACAAAATACATATATATTTTAATATATTAATTTAATATATAAATACTTGTATATACTCAAGTATAAGCCAAATTTTTTGGCACAAAAATCTGTGTCAAAAGCCCCCAAACTCGGCTCATACTCGGGTCATTCAGATTATTTGATTTGGTGTGCACCGAATGCATGTAGACTCCAGTCATCTTCTGCCATTTGTTGGAGGGGGCGGTGCTTCAGCTCAGTGCACAAATCATGGCTGAGCTGAAGAGGTAGGCGGCTGAACTGAACTAGATGCCACTGAACTATTTAATCCACAATAGTCTGTGCTTTGTATGAGACCGACAGCAGTGGTGATGATATTTGAGAACCCAGTGATGATGACAATGTCTATGCTGATACCCTCACACCAGAAACAGCTGAAGCTCTGTTTGGACAGACAGATGATGATGATGAGAAATACAGTTTTAAAGGATTTTAACCTTTGTGGTTTAACTTCATTACCTGTTAAGCTACTGTTTTATTTAAAGTTTTAAAGTTACTATTGCTAGTTTACAGTTTTTCTTTAGCAAAAAATATTGAAAAACATTTAATCTACAGATTTCTCAATTACTGTAACTGTTTTGGGTATATATTTTTATTTTTGAAATTTACCAGTGGCTCCTGCATTTTTCCACCTTGGTTTATACTTGAGTCACTAAGTTTTCCCAGGTTTTAGGATAAAATTAGGGGAGTCGGCTTATACTTGGGATGGTTTATACTTGAGTATACATGCTAAGTCATGAAATTTGCTTATACCTGGATATATATTGAGAATATTATGCTGAGTGAAATTAGTTAGAAGGAAAGTGATAGACATAGAATGATCTCACTCACTTATAGTATATAAGAAAATAAAATATAGTATGGAAATAATATCCAGAGATAATAGAAAGAAAGACTGAAACTCAATCATGAACAACTTTTTAATCATGGTGTTTAAATTAACTATAATAAAATATTAAATATCACAAATTAAAAAAATAAAAGTAAAAAAAGTAGCTTTGATAAGAAAAAATGTCAAACTGTGACATGGTTATGCACATAATAGTGTTCTTGGTTAAATTCAAGTGTGTCAACCAGAAAGGAATATATAGAAGAGTTAAATTATATAACACTATATAGCAGAGAAAAATATAAAACGTTTATTTTGAGTTAATTTCTAATTAGCTTTAGTAATTCTAGAGCAGTAATACCATTTACAATTAAAAATGGTGGAAATCATTTCATTCTAAGATGATTCATGGGTTACATAATAAGCTATAATATTGCTACAATTATGATATTTAACTTGCTGTCATGCGGGTTATTGGATTTTTTTCTGTCTTTTCCTCCCTCTTTCACAGACTGTACACATAAGTAAATTGGAAAAGATTTGAGAGTTGTTGCTAAGATGTGTAGTCAAAAGATGTTGGATTATTTTAATTTAATTTACTATTTTTAGAGTTTTTTTTTTTTAACACATCAGTGCTAAGGTACTACTCATGGCTCTTCATTTTGAGGATTAATTCTAGCACTCAGGAGACAATGTGGTATTGATGAAAATACGCTTGGCTGGATGCAAAGTAAGCATATTAGTACCTGTATTAGCCCCTGAACTCTGCTAGGGAGAGCCCAAGAGCCAAAACAAAATTGCTATTTATTGATGACATAAAGAAGAAATACAGATGACCAAAGGCACATGAAAAAATGTTCCACATCACTATAATCAGGCAGATGCAAATCAAAACATCAATCAGATATCATCTCACACCACAGAGACTGGCACATATCTCAAAGAACAAGAACAACCACTGCTGGCAGGGATATGGGGAGAAAAGAATGCTTACTCATTGCTGGTGGGAATGCTGTATACAATACGGAGATTCCTCAAAAAAAAAATAGACCTTGTGCTCCCATATGATCCAGCAATATCACTCCTAGGGATATACCCTAGGAATCCCAAAGCAATACAATAATGTCCTCTCCACTCCTATGTTTATAGCAGCACTATTTACAATAGCCAGAAACTGGAAGCAACCCAGATACCCTACAGCAGATAAGAGGTTAAAGAAACTATGGTATATCTATAAAATGCAGTACTAAGCAGCTATTAGAAAAAATAAAATCTTGAAGTTTTCCTATATATGGATGGATATAGAAATAATTATGTTGAGTGAAATAAGTCAGAGGGCAAGAAATAAAGATAGAATAGTCTCACTCATATATGGATTTTAAGAAAGATTAAAAGATAGCATAATAATAATACCCAGAGACAACAGAGATGAGGGTCTGAAAGACCAGCCCATGATATAAAGTTCACCACAAAGAATTGTAAGTTCAGTTAGAGAAACTATACTAACAACTCCCCTGGCAATGATATAGACAGATATACAATTCCTTTCTCAAAGATAGGCAGGAGGAGGGATTGATTGAGGAGGGAAATGGGAGACAATGGTGGTGGGAAAGTTGCGCTGGTGAAGGGGATGTGCATTTTATGGTTGAAACCCAATTTTAAAAAAACGTTTGTAACCATGGTTCTTACAAAAATAATTAAAAAACTTAACCAAAAAATAAAACCCTCTAAAGGGGCCAGAGGTATAGCACAGTGCTAGGGCATTTGCCTTGCATGTGGCTGATCCAGGATGGACCTCAGTTTGATCCCGGGCATCCCATAAGGTCCCCCAAGTCAGGAGTGATTTCTGAACACATAGCCAGGAGTAACCCCTGAGCATCACCGGGTGTGGCCCCAAAAGCAAGCAAGCAAACAAACAAACAAAAAACCCACACTCAAATAGCAAGATATATGAGCTGATCTATGGAAAGTCAAAGAAAAATTTAGTGATAATGGAAAATAAAGAACAATCTATTCTGGATCCTGTAATATTGTTTATGTAGAAGTAAAATTTAGACTAAAATTAGAAAAATGACATTTTAAAAATAAATACAAAAATGGTTTTACACATGGTCAAGGTACATCATATAAACAGTAACAAAGCTGAAGTCTAGAAAGAATTCTAGACATATTATTTACTACAGATTATCTGAATATGGAGAAACCTGGCTGTGCCACAAAGAGGAAAGTCTACAACCTGGACTGTGAAATATACAAACTATAATAAACTAATGACTACTTGGAAGGATATGATATGCTATTAGCTATGATAGAAAAAAATCACTGCTATGCTAAACTTAGCTCTAGAGCTCATGGAACTCAAACAAATCAAGAGTATTCCTCAGCTAATGATGACAGAGGCCATGCATTGTAAATATACTTGCAAAGAACAGAGCCCAGGCCATGCACTAACACATCACCAGGAAATAAGTGAGGAATACACACGTGGACTCATATAAAGAAGTCATCCATGAAGGAGTAGAAAGATTAGGAATCTGTGGAAGGTTAAGAGGCAGACTCGGAACTTTTGGAAGAGCTACATTGGGTAGGCTGTTGGCGATATTCCTGTAAAGAAACAAACAATGTGGGAAGAAACCACCATAAGCAATACCTATAATATAACATCATGGGGTTAGGTTTAGAGGAGCTATTCTAATAACTCCAGATAACATAC
The DNA here is from genome assembly GCA_004027635.1 of Crocidura indochinensis. Taxonomy (NCBI): domain Eukaryota; kingdom Metazoa; phylum Chordata; class Mammalia; order Eulipotyphla; family Soricidae; genus Crocidura; species Crocidura indochinensis. Next base: position 237 of record PVKC010001187.1, on the reverse strand, counting down.
TTACTTGACTGGCTGCCAAGTCTCTTGTTCAAAACCTCTGTGAATTGACTGGGCAATAGAGGACTCCATGAGATCAACATATCGAACAACCAATGGCACAAAGATTTCTTGCAAGTGTTTGTGAAATTTTCCATTGCATAAGAGAACTGAAATAGTCAAGTAGAGACACTGTTTCAGAGAGATAATATCAACAAGCATTTAGAAAACATGGGTAGAATAATTGTTCTTGAAAGACTG
>PVKC010001186.1:0-53358 GCA_004027635.1 Crocidura indochinensis | reverse complement strand
GGAGTTTTGGGGCACTGGTGGCGGGAAAGTTGCATTAGTGAAGGGGGTGTTTAAAAAAGAAGTTAAATAAAAAAATCAAAAAAAATGAAAAGAAAAAAATAAGACCTCCCAATTCTTATTACAGGCTGTGTTCTTTACACTGACTGTATAGAAAGAGGAGGTACAGTAAATGCACCCCATATATACCTCAACCCAGACCTTTGCCGGGTATGTATTGTGAATTTGGGGACAAAAAAAAAGAATGCCAATGATCAATTTGAAAAAAACTTTGCAAAGTACTTACTATTTCTTTGAATCTTAAAAACATAAAAATATAGTATAATAAAGCTTTATTCCCCTCCCATGAAAAAAAATGTTTCTTCCTTCAACTTACTGAATCCTCTTCTCTCTCTGGAATAATGTTCATACTCTCTTAGATAAGATTCTTTTCTCTTATTACTCTTTAATAAAGTATATTAATATTTATATTTATTTATAAATGTTATAAATATTTATCAGTATTTATCTTCTTAAATTTATTTTTAGTATAAATAAAAATAATTTAGAAAATATGAATGGAGGAAGGTTGGTCTTTCCTTTACCTAGTAATGTTTAATCTCACTATGATCTTCAGTGGCTTTCTGAAATCTGGATTGTAGGGATGATCTTCATGATATGAATGAAGATCAAGTGAGTTCTTAAGTATAGCTTGACAGTCTCAATAGTGAATATGGCAGAACCAGTGTTCAACCAGGAAGGAGGCTATACAATCTTTACCAATCTTGAACTCCTTGTCACTAACTACACATAAAAATATCTTGAAGAATAGACAGAAGTGGTAGTAAGTCCACTTGAAAGGTTTGAAAGAATTTATTAGTTTATCCATCTGGGCATGTACTTTTGTTTTGGGAAAGACTTTTGACTATCATTTTAATTTTCTCAATAGTGATCAGTCTGTTCAGATATGCTAGATCATCTTGGCTCAACCTTGTGAGATTATAAGAGTCCACGAATTTATCCATTTCTTCCATATTCTTTTATTTTGTAGCATAGAGTTTCTCAATGTAGTCTCTGATTATCCTTTGAATTTCTGTAGTATCTATAGTAATATCTCCCCATTTAATATCTCCCATTTTTAATTTGGTTTATTAAGTTTTTCTATCTCCCTTTATTTGTGATTTTTGCTAGTGATTTTTCTTATTGATCTTGTTTAATTTTTTTCAAAGAACCAATTCTTATTTTTATTAATCTTTCAGATTGTTTTTTAGATTTCCAATTCATTGATATCTGCTATAAGCTTTATTATTTCCTTCCATCTGACTATTTTTGCTTAATTTTGTTGATCACTTTCTAATGTTATAAGCTGTGTCATTAAGTTATCTATGTAGGCTCCTTCTTCTTTCCTGAATGAATGATGGTTCCTTTTGTTATGTCCCACAAGTTCTGATAATTTGTGTCTTTGTTCTCATTTGTTTCCAGGAATCTTTTGAATTCCTATTTTATTTCATCTCTAACCCACTATGTAATCAGCATGCATAATTGCACAAGACCATTGCAGATTATTGGAGTCATAATCACCACATGAATTTATTGAGAAGATGTTAAGAGCATGATTGAATACTAGTTGATGTCTTAATGGATGTGGTTCAATAAGCAGATTTTTAATTATTGTGGTTATTTTCTTGTACAACAACTCTTGCAAATTCCCCATGAGGATACCACTGGATAGACTTCTGTTTAGCTGTATGTGGGGTCAAGCCTAGCATCGGGTCATTTCCTCCATTTTGGCCAATCATGTCCCTTTAGTTCATTATCAGATTTGCCTAACTATATGAGATGTCATATATTTGGTACCTAGTAGATGCTTGATAAAAGTCATTTTTTTGTTCAATGGTGAGGACTCTGTGCCATGAGTCTAGTTAATCTAGACATAATCATTATATTTGGTATTTAGCAGGTACTTGATAAATTAGTTTTTGTTCAGTGGTGATCATGAGGTCTAGATAATCTAGATAATCATTTGTCATCTATACAATTCATCAAGATCTGTGTAATTTCATAATTTTCTCTATTTGTAGAATCCTTTTCATACATACTGATCACTCAGGGAGAAACTGGCACCTTTGTCTAATAATACTAGTGTGGTTCATCAATAAATATTAAGTAACCAGTCAACTCTTATGCCCTGTACTGAGAGCCTGAGTCAGATTAAACTTCCATAACCACACACTTAGTAACATTGTGACTAATATTTTTGGATCTCTACTTCTTACCTTTAACCCCTAATCCATGATATTGACAAATGCAACAATTCCAGAGTTATAGCTTATTTTCTAATATTTTAAAAATATCATCAGTTCTATATCACCCATTGTATCCTTCTTGTCAATAATATCCTTATATTAAGTGTTATTCTCATACCCAGTCTTTTTCTAATACCACATCCCTTTTCCCTCCCAGAACTCTGCACTGTGTTGTTTTGCCTAGGGTTGCACATTGTTTTAGAATTATTTTCTACATTTAATTATAAAAGCACTTGTTTAAGTGATCTCCCTAACCTTCTGTTATCTTCAGTTTCTGACTCTTTGATATTAGTTCTAGTTGAGCCGATTGGTCCTCCCTGGGACCCACATCAGAATCACTATAGGGGAGCCGGGCGGTGGCGCTGGAGGTAAGGTGCCTGCCTTGCCTGCGCTAGCCTAGGAAGGACCGTGGTTCAATCCCCTGGTTTCCCATATGGTCCCCCAAGCCAGGAGCAACTTCTGAGCGCATAGCCAGGAGTAACCCCTGAGCGTCACCAGGTGTGACCCTAAAAACCTAAAACAAACAAGCAAACAAACAAAAAACCCAGTATCACTATAGAATTTTCCCAAAACTCTGGGTGGAGATTATAGTATTGAACTAATTCTCAGAATCTATAGGCATGTGAAAAAATATTAAAAATATAAAATATTAATGCTACAATAATGCTCCTTCTCATTTGTGATAGGGATGGATTAAGTCAGGAGGAGAGTAATAGTAGGAAGGAACAAAAGATAAGGAGGAAACCAGAAAGTGAGGACCCCCAAAATGAGGATAAAACACATGCTAGGGAAATAAAGGAGAAATTTTCAAATGATCTGAATAATTTACTCTTAGGGTGCCCAATCCTGCTATTTGTCAATGGGTTCTAGGGGAAATTATTTTTTCAAGTGCGAATGTTATAATTTGGGCAGGGGGGGCAAAGAAGTTACTGGGCACATATACTTAGATCCACTAAGAACTGTCAAAATTCCCCTTCATCGTATTTGAACAATTATGTGTATTGGAAACATCTACAGTGCAAAGCAACATCTTAAAACTTTTCATACTCTGTATTTAAAAGGCAATGTCTACTGTTTATGGGTCATTATACCATCCATGGGTCTACTGGTAGTTTGGTTAACAGAATGTGCTAGAACTTACTTTGTAAAATTTCTTTTCTGTTATATCATGAAAGTTTGGAAAGCTGGGCAGTAATGCTGCAATGAAAGGAAGGCATATTATTCTTATGAATAATGGTTGCCCTTTGAAGCGTCCTACTGACAGCACGTCCTGAGCATTTTCTATTAAAACAACAAAGCATGTTGGCATTTTTAGGTAAGTTTTTGACTGTTATAAATTGTTTATTTGCTTTTTAAAAAAGGTTATTCCTCTCAGGAGATTCAGAACCTTAATTGAACCATCTTTAATCTTTTGATTTATAATCGATTTTGTGATCACTGTTTGGTCCTGCAGACTAAAAGACCAAATACATATGTGCATAACATCTTGAAGCAAGTAGAGCCTCAGAGACAAAAAAGAAAAGAGAAAAACCATCATTGTTTGTATTCTGAGGGTAGTTGAAGTGCCTATTTTAAGAAAAATATGTTGTTCCTCAGAATGCAGCAAGAATGCAGGTCTCAAATCAAAATAACTATCACACTATCAATTGTATCTGCTATCAGAACATTTTAAGAATCCTACTAAGAAAAACATACATCACCTCAAGCAAACTTTTAAACTACTTTAATCTTAATCTTGACATTCCTAATAGAGTTGATGGTTATTAATCACTAAATTTTATTGTAGATAAAAGGAATACATTTTTGTATGGAGAAGGAAAGTTAGAAGTTTATATATGTTTTCTTTTTTCCTAACTGATAAAACATTAGTCTTTATTATCTGCATTTCAGTTTCCATAGTTTTGGTTTTTCAGTTATTATAATTATAATATTAAATGCAATATAATGCCATATATTGAAAATAGAATATTCAATATTATATATGAAAGTATAATATACAATAATTTACATGTGATTATATGCAAATATTTACATTCAAATATTATATGCAATAAGTTAATTTTAGATATATAATACATATCTTTTGCTATATTATATTAATATATTTTAATTAATATTTAGCTATTATTTTAAACATTGTATCTAATTTCTAAATTAGATATACATATAAAAAGATATGCTTGTATAAGAAAATACATACATAAGAAAATATATCAGGGGGCTGGAGCAAGATTACAGTGGATAAGGAACTTGACTTGCATGTGGCCTTCCTGGGTTTGAGCACCAGCACTTTATTTGTTCTCCTGAGCTCACAAGGATTGGTTTCTGAGAGCAGCAACAGTGTTGTTGAAAAACTGAAAAGATTATATGGGAGCTCCATTTTCAGTTTTTTTTGAGAATATTCATACTGTTTTCCAGAAAGGCTAGATGGTCAAAAGCAGTGATTGTTCTTTGTTGTGTATGCCAGTCTCTATGGTGTGAGATGAAATCTAATTGTTTTGATTTTCATTTTTCTGATAATTAGTGATGTGGAACATTTTTTTTCATGTGCCTGATGATCATTTGTTTTTCTTTTTTGAGGAAATGTCTGTTCGTTTCTTCTCCACATTTTAGATAAGGATCAGATACTATTATTTTTAATTCTATCAGGACCTTGTTTATCTTAGACTAATCCTTTATCAGATGAATATTGAGTGAATTATTTCCCCCATTTTCTAGGTAACTTTTTCATCCTAGTAGCCATTTCCTTTGAAGTGCATAAGCATCTCCATTTGATCTAGTTCCATTTATTTATCTTTACTTTCAGTTGCATGAACAGTGGTGTTTCATCTTTGAAGATGCTTTTAGTTCCAATGTCATGAAGTATTTTGCCTATGTTTTATTCTATGTTCTTTATAAAGATTTCAGAACTGATATTAAGATCTTTAATCCATTTTGATGTGACCATTGCTCCTGGTGTTAAGAGAGATTCAAGTTCATTTCTCTGCATGTAGTTGACCAGCTTTCCAAAAATCACTTGTTCAAGAGGCTTTCCTTGCTCCATTTTGATTTTTCGGTCCCTTTATCAAAGAATAATTTGATTGTATAGCTGGTGGTCAGTCTCATAATAGTCAAATCTATTCCATTGATCTGAGGGTCTGTCTTTACACCAATAGCATATTGTTTAAATGACTACTGCTTTATTGTATAACTTAAAATTGGGGAAAGTAATGCCACCTACATCCTTTCTCCCAAGAATTGTATCAGCTATTAGTGATATTTATTGTTCCATGTAAATTTAAGGAATATTTTATCTACTTCTTTGAAAAATGTCATGGATATCCTTAGAGGGCTTGCATTAAATCTGTATGGTGTTTTGGGAATTATTGCTATTTTAATTCTGTGAATCCTCCCAATCCATGTGCAGGTAATATCTCCATTTCCTGTGTCCTCTTTTATTTCTTGAAAACATGTTTTGAACTTTTCTTTAAATAGAATTTGTACTTCTTTAGTAAGTTGACTTTGTGGTACTTTATTTCCTGAGTCACAATTGTGAATGGGATTTTTTTTACATGTCTTTCTTTTCTTTTATTATATTTACATAAACACAATTAAAATGCCTTCTGCACTCCTATGATTATCACAGTACTATTTACACTTGTCATGATAAAATATCCAGAAACAATAGTGATGAGGCCAGGAGGATGAGTCCATTTCAGGAAGTTTACCACAAGGAGCAGAGAGTGCAGTTATAGTAGGAATTCTACTGTGACAGTGCTAGTTGGAACTAACCATTCTGTAAGAGAACTGTGTGCTGAAAGTGGATAAAGTGATGTGCATGATACCCTTTAATGATAATGCAAACCACAGTGTCAAAGAGAGAGAGAGAGAGAGAAAGAGAGAGAGAGAGGACAAAATGCCTGCCTCAGAGATAAGAGAGTTTTAATGGGAGGTAAACTTGGAACATTGGAGGTGAGAATAGTGCACTGGTGATATGATGTATATGCTATGACTGAAACTCAAATATGAACAATTTTATAACCATGGTGTTTAAATAAAAATTATCTTGAAAAAATAGAAAAAAGAAAATAAACATTGTATTTAAAATCCACTAATTTCTAAAATTTTAGGCATCACTGGAGGCCTTGAAAAGTATTCCTTGCTTATATGGAGGGACTACTGTATCTCTTTAGAATTCCTTACTAGAAAATATAGTCTAAGTTGCAGATGCTACAAGCTATAAGTAGATTTCACTGATACTAAGGATGTAGGAAGATTTAGCTCTTCTCTAAAAGCTATACTTAAAATTTGACTGTATATATTTTAATTATTCTCTCATTAATCTTACTAACTTATAAATAAAGAGTTTTCTATTTTTTGTAAAATTTAAACACATTAGCATAAACTATTGATACTACTTATTTTTAAATGTATATACCTCTAAATAAATATATGCAGTTTTAGAGAAAAAATATGGGATGGTTTGGACCACACTCATGACCCTCATGAGTTACTCCTGGCTGTGCTCCCTGAAAGCATGCCTGGCAGGCTCCAGGGACCATATGGGAAGCCAGAGAGCAAATGTATATGACATTCAGACAATTAGGAAACAACAACAACTTGATCTAAAGGCAGGTTGTCCTAGTACATCACCTAATGGTAAGATGAAATCAGAAGACATGTCATTCTTTGATCTGTGTAAAAACCAAGAGTGCTAACTACAGAAGACTGACTTTGACAACCATGACTGGGAAGAACTTATCCTGGTACCAATATGAAAACCCTAGGCTTTAGCCTCGTACTTGTACAAAAATCAAGATCTCTAAAAACAGAGGTCCAGCTTTGACAATGGAGACTGTGCAAAACTTCTGGAACCATAATTAAGTCTCTATTCTAGGCTTCAGCCTAGGATTTGAGCAAAAACCAAGACCATTTATTACAGAAAACTGATTACAACAATGATGGAACAGAACTCCTTCAACTGTAAAGAAAAACTCTCTCCTAGCCCTTCCCCTATGACCTACGCAATAACAAGATCTCCAGCACAAGAGGTAGGATGTCATCACCCACATCTGAGTGGAAAGTTTTCTGGCACCATAAAAAGACCTTGAGGTATGCAAATGAGTGTGCATGGAGCCAGTAGTTGTTTCCATGACAGTATGCTTCAAGGCTGAGAAACCCTGAATCTCTTAAGGCAAAGGAATTCCCTTTCTTACTTCCCCAATATTTACTGTTTCTATGCCAAAAAAGGTGGTGCACAAAACCTTGCCACACCATCTCTTTATTTGTTTGTTTATTTTTCTTTTAACTTTTTCTCTTTTTTCTTTTTTTCCCTTCTTTTCCACTCTTGTGGTGATTTTATTTTTTGCTCCTGCATTATTTTTTTTTTCTTAAACTGCTGGGGGTTTGTTGTTGTTATGTTTTTCTTTTATGTTTTTGTTTTTGTCTTATTCCAGCAGAACCACACAACTTGAATCATCTTGTTCTGCCTCATGAATTGAGGGGAAAAATAAAAATGAACAGTACCAGGACCAAAGAGCCATATGAACATTGAGTGGAATTAAAATTGGTCAGAATTATGGGGCCAGAGAGATAGCATAGTGGTAGGGCATTTGCCTTGTTTGCTGAAGGACGATGGTTCGAATGCTGGCATCCCAAATGGTCCCCCGAGCCTGGCAGGGGCAATTTCTGAGCATAGAGCCAGGAGTAACCCCTGAGCTGCCGGCTGTGACCCAAAAACCAAAACCCCCCTCAAAAATAGTCAGAATTGAACACCAAACCCAAAGTCAGCAACAGAATTGATATCCCATCTACAGCAAGCTATACACAGGAGGGGCAAAAGGAGGGAGATATGGGGCACATGCTGGGAAAAAGGGGGGAGGGAGGACAACCCTGGTGGTGGAAATGGCCTGATTCATTGTCACTATGTACCTTCAATATCACTGTGAAAGATTTGTTATTCACTTTTTGGTCACAATAAAAATTATTATTTAATAAAAAAAAGTTTCTGACTGCTACAGTAAAAAAAGAGTTGATAAAATATATCAGTCACAATTCTGTATTTGCTATTTTAAGAGGAAGAGTTCTGCTATGTTCTCTTACCAGGAACTGAAATGTTGAATCAATTAAGTGTAGCACAAAAATAATTGAGAAAAGTTACCAGCTGTCTTTTTAAGCCTGTTTTGAAAGTATATAGCTTATAGAATCACCCCCGCTGACTCAAGCTGTGTGGCCCTCCCTACCAACCCTTCCTAAAGTGGACTATTGCTGGATACTGGACTTAGCCCTGAGGTCTTCCAAGGCAAGACTCCCCTGCCACAAATGTTTTACCAATCTCAAGAAGGGCAGGGTATGTGACGAAAAGGTGTCTGGATACCCACACCCCACAAGAGAATCTCAAAAGACAATGGGGAAGCCTATACTTCTATCATAAGTATAGGACTGGTATAATACTACCTCTTTATTTATCATTCCAATTCTTTATTTTTTACTTCAGTTTTTTTTAAATCATTTTTAACCATATGTGAGCAAATATATTTTATTTATATTCTTATCTTTTCTGGACATGTGACTTGTCTCTCTGATCTTCTTTTTCCTCCCCCAAATACACCAACAATATAATGAAGCACCATCTCTCCCTGCAAAAGCGCACTAAAAAAAAGGGGGGGGGAACCACATGTATGTAAACAAGCTCTTATCTACTAGGGATAAGAACTCATACTTATTTACAAAACATGGGAAACTCCCCCCTTGAAAATATGTCATGTGGACCTATCTTGGACACCAGAAGATTAGACACCGACCGTTCACCCTAGAATCCTGAATCCCAGACAGAAATGAAACAGTTCTGCACAACAGCTACAGGAACCAAATCCCATCCCGGACAGTCTGAATACTGCTCAAACACCAACATGTCCCAGCCCGACTATGTTACAAATGGACATAAGAACAGGGTATGGGAGGTTGGGCGGTGGCACTGGAGGTAAATTGCCTGCCTTACCTGTGCTAGCCTTGATGGTCTGCGGTTTGATCCCCCGGTACCCCATATGGTCCCCCAGGCCAGGGGCGACTTCTGAGCGAATAGCCAGGAGTAACCCCTGAGCATCACTGGGTGCCCCCCCCCCAAAAAAAAGAGAAGAACAGGGTACCTTACCAACTAAGGATAAGACAAAGGCAGAAGAGACCGGTCACACTTTGGGCTGTGCAAAAGCCAAGACCGTGATCTATAGAAGACTGGCAGACAGAACCACAGCTGGGCACTATGTAATCTGGGACCAGCAGGAAAGCCCTAGTCTAGGGTCTGTCCTACGACCTGCACAACAACCATGAGTGCTAATTTCAGAAACTTGACTGAGACAATTGCAACTGAACGACTCTTCGGGAAACATAACAAAAGACGATATCCCAGGCTCCACCAGAGGATCAACGCAAGGCCCAAGACCACCAACCGCAAAAGTCAGATGAAAATGACGCTGAGGAAACACAACTCTTGAAATCATGAACAAAGACTTCATCATAAGTTCTAATCCTTGACCTGTGCAGAGAATGAGACTTCCAGATACAAAGGTCTGATATCATTGTCTAGACCAGAGCAGAAGTCTTTCATACAACATGAAAACATCAAGGAGAGAGTAAATGAACTCGAAAGGAGTCTACAGATAATCCCATGACAATATACTCCAAGGGGGAAGAAACCCTGTACCTCTTAGGCCAAGGGGATTCCCCTCTCGAACAACCCCAATTTTTAGTGTGCCTATACAGAAGGAAAAAAAAAGGGGAGGAAGGGATGGAAAGATGGTATGGAGGTAAGGCATTTGCCTTCCACACAGAAGGATATCGGTTTGAATACCAGTGTTCCACTTGGTCCCCTGGCATGCCAGGAGCAATTTCTGAGCATGGACCCAGGAGCAAACACCTGAACACTGCCGGGTGGGTCCCAAAAACCACAAAAGAGAGAGACAAGAAGCTCAAAACAATTTTTTTCTTCTTTCTTTCTTCCTTTCTTTCTTTCTCTCTCTCTCTTTTTTTTTTTACTTTTCTTATTACTATTTTATTTTTCTCTTATCTAGTTTTTGTTTACCATCTTATTTTGGTGTAGATATTTAAATAGTAATCCACTATTTTATTTATAGATTTACTTTTTCTTTTTTCTATTCTCTTTGATTTTTTTTTTTTGCGCTCCATCATGTCTTTTATCTCGAGACCATGGCAATTATGTGAGGCATATCTTTATCGCTGCAGTGCTCACTAGATGTCTTATTTGATATGTCTTTGTAAAATGTTGTGGTGTTTCACCTTTTCTTTTCCCCTTCTCTCAAACCGAGGTTGAGAGCTGCTAGAAGGACTCTGCTCATTGTAGGCATTCCTAATATTTACCCCATTCTATTACTGTACTCTTCCCCTAACAAAATCACAAAACTTGAACTATCTAATCCTGCCTCCCAATTAGAGGGAGAAGCAATGGAGACACCAAACCCAATCAGATATAAGATCACTAAGTAATGAACCAGAAACAGAGGGGGGTCACTCAATCTAGAAGACCCCGGGGAGAGGGTGGAGGATATGGGAGGCAGAATGGGAACGGAGGTGGAGGGAGGACAACTCGGTGATGGGAATTCCCCTGATTCAATGTTTATATGTAACTGGAACAATACTGTGAATGGCATGTAAACCACTATGATTATAATAAAAAATATATATATAAAAAAAGAATCAATGCAGACAATTCAGTATCTTTTGAATTACTTGAAAAAGTAACAAGAAACATCAATATACACTTAAAGTATTTTATTAATTTTTGGTTTGTGTTTGCATGTGTGAGACCTAATACAAGCAAAGCAAGCACTCTACCAGTAAGTTAAATCCCGATATCCAACTTTTATTAGCACATTTAAATAAGTGAAGCATTTAATCTTAAGAATAGAAAAGAGGGGCCCGGGAAATAGCATGGAGGTAAGGTGTTTGCCTTTCATGCAAAAGGTCATTGGTTCGAATCCCGGTGCCCCATATGGTCCCCCGTGCCTGCCAGGAGCAATTTCTGAGCATGGAGCCAGGAGTAACCTCTGAGCACTGCCGGGTGTGACCCAAAATCCAAAAAAAAAAAAAAAAAAAAAAAGAATAGAAAAGAAGTGGGGATATAGAAATATATTACCCATTATTTTGTAGGCTTTTTTTTTCTAATTTTTTATCTAATTTTACTCTCCCACCCCTTACCATTTTATAATATTAATTCAAAATATTACTATATTAATTTATAATAATGTTAATCATACTTCTTATACAGATATTGTTGCAACACCATGCCATCACCAGAGTGCAGATTCCATCTATCAGTATATGCATTAGAGAGGGTCTTACTTCCCTCCTCCCTCCCCTCCCCCCAAAGACCAAGCTGCCTAGCCTTGTCCTGAAGGCCTGGCTTGGCTTGGGAATCCCATATCTCTGCACTCGGGTTCAGCACAAGGGTCCTGTCCGCCAGTTCCCCTGCTCAGCAACTCTGCTGTTACCAGTTGCAAGAGAAACAGTGAAATTCTGGTATCTCTGTAGCCTTCAGAAACTTTAAGTGCCAGATTTAGTTTGAGTTCATGGATGCTGATTCAAAATATAGAAAACATGTATTTGTAGAAAATAAGAATATCTAAACTTAGAGTAAGGTAAGCATGATCTATGAGACTATGCATTTCCAAGATAGGAAATGTAGGAGTTACATTTGGATTCTTTCGGACCAGACTTTTACATAATACTCATTTGGCTATTTTCTGTATTAAATTTGTTTGTTTTATTTTTGTTTTTTTGGGGGGCCATGTCTGGTGCCGCTCAGGGGTTACTCCTGGCTAAGCACTCAGAAATTGCTCCTGGCTTGGGGGGCCATATGGGATGTCAGGGATTGAACCGAGGTCTGTCCTGGGTCAGCCACATGCAAGACAAATGCTCTACTGCTGTGCTATCACTTTAGCCCTTCAGTGAACTTTTTAAATATGCTTTTAGTACTGATGGAAACTTTCCCTCTCTTCTAACATTAGTTAATTCTTTTGTTTTTGAGCAGTGAAATAAAAAATTATTTACATTTACTTCATTATCTATTTGGTTGTAAACTAATAATATTATAAGTTAGTATCTTTAAGAGCTGTTAAAAAACATAATAGAAAAATGAAGAAGTGCATGTTCTCAGCCAGATCTGTTTGAGTCTTTTTTAGTAAACCCAGTTAGGGGAGGCACCCAGAGAGACTGGATTCAAACAAATCTGCCCATTTGTCAGATGTTCTCTGTAGAATAAACTGTATTGTGTGTACTTAATATCTAATTCTATGTGTTTTTAAGGTAAGATTTAAAACGGTCACATTGAATGATTCAATGTTAATTAGATAATTTTATTTTCATAATGTATTATACAAAGCATTATGTTTTGCAAATTTATTCATTGAACTCAAAGATCACCAAAAATACCTAAAGTCAAACAAAATTAAGTATGTTTAAAGACAGTTATACCTCACATGTTGTAGATTGCAGCTGTGTTTTTCATTATGATTTTGGTGAGTTTTCTCCCCAACAGAAATAATAAAATAAATTAAAATAAGTCATTAAAGAAATCTGGCACCAGAGCACAGAGATTTCCATGGGCCCTTCCCTGACATTACCAGGTTTTTTCCTCTGGTTGTTCTCAAAATTGTAAGGAAAAAAAAAAAAGAGGGTCTGGGGGCGGGGCGGTGGCGCTCGAGGTAAGGTGCCTGCCTAGGACTAGTGCTAGCCTAGGACGGACCGCGGTTCGATCCCCTGGTTTCCCATATGGTTCCCCAAGCCAGGAGCGACTTCTGAGTGCATAGCCAGGAGTAACCCCTGAGCGTCATTGGGTGTGGCCCAAAAACCAAAAAAAAAAAAAGAGGGTCTAAAAAAGGTAGTAAATCACACTAGGAATCAGCATTTAAAGGGGGATCCACAGATGAAAGGCCAGGTATGATTCAAAAATGAAAGAGAAAAAAATATATAATGATAGTATATTTAATACATGTTAGGTTCATTGATCCCTGTCATATCTTTATCCTGTCATCCTCTATTTTACTAAGGTTTTCTAACACATAGAAATAGGCTTCATAAACTATCAGGCTTTGTCTCAGAGAAATTTCTATTAAAGTTAAAAATATATACAAATATTCTTAAATAATGCTCATCCATCAGCATGCTATATGAAAAAGAGGTCCCTGGGGCTTATATTCCAGTGCCAGCAGAGTAGTCCATCTGCATGGTCTTTGTCTAAGCCTAATTCCAGACTCTGTGATGGAACAGCTGGCCACCATCTGTACAGTAAAATGTTTTCTATGACAAAATGTCTCTGCATCAGCCTTCTTTTCCCAAAGCTAATTAACCCTGGCCTTTTTTACTTCCTCCTTAGGTCTAATTTTACAATGATAAAAGGTTCTACATTTAAATTGCAGCTCAAGGATATCCTGAACTTAGCAGAAAATACAAGTTAGGATTTGAACCTTTGCATTAAGTATTTCCCTGTGGGCTGGTTCCGGAGCATAACCATGTGATTTTGGATCCTTTCCATTCTTCCTAGGCAAAGTTGTCATTCAGGTATTCATCTCATACGATTTTGAAGAATAATTCCAGTTCTATATATCCCTGTGAGGTCAACTGAAACTCGTTTTGAAATGTCATCCAAGTCTGATTCTCCTACCAAGTGCTGCGTCTTCTTGTGGCAGAAGCCTGCCACAAACCTGCTTTTTACCCAGAGTGGTGAAATTCATCTCAGACAATGAGAGAGACTCCCATCAAGAAAGTAACAGTTAAGTTCAAAGACTGAGTCAGTGGTCCTCAAACTATGCCCGTGGGCCACATATTGTATTTGTTCCCATTTTGTTTCTTCACATCAAAATAAGATATATGCAGTGTGCATAGGAATTTGTTCATAATTTTTGTTTTTACTATAGTCTGGCCCTCCAATGGTCTGAGGGACAGTGAACTGGGCCCCTGTTTAAAAAGTTTGAGGACCCCTGACTGAGATATTTACATGGTTGTGGCCATAGGATAATGAGCAATCAGTAAGTACCTTTAATGCATATCATTAAAGTGACAGTAATCTCCTATTCTATTCTAGCAGGATATTTACTTGCTTGGACCATGTTTGGTGTCTTTATTATCTAAAATGAGTTAAACCTGATTTACCCAGAGGACTGTCCAAACATTGGGTATTTTAATAGGGGGACAAGTTCTCACATATGTTTCTATTGTTTTCACGGGTGTGGATTCCAAGATTCTAACCCCAAGATTACCAATTCTTAAAAAAAATTGTGCATATATTTCTTCTCTGTACTCCAACCAATGGAGTTATTATGTTAAAACATTTGTAGATTTTTGAGAACCCTTTGTTTAAAATTATACTCTGACTGAAATTTAATAAAATTTTAAAAAAGGGGGCTAAAGCGGTGGCGCTAGAGGTAAGGCATCTGCCTTGCAAGCGCTAGCCTAGGACTGACCACGGTTTGATTCCCCGGCATCCTATATGGACCCCCCAAGCCAGAAGCAATTTCTGAGCAGATAGACAGGAGTAACCTCTGAGCATCAACAAGTGTGGCCCCAAAACAAAAATACAAACAAAAAATTTAAAAAGAAGAAAAAAACCAAAATAACCATAGTATCATTCTACTAAACTTTATATAAAGATCACAAATTGGACAATAAGGTCTAGGTTTTTCTATCATCCATCTCCAACATTAGAAGGTACAGGTTTGTACTTTATCTCCATCAATAAAGTTTTCTGAATGTTTAAAAGTAGGAGTGACTGATTAAATTTATTAATAAATTGACAATTATTGCTAGATCATTTTTTTCTCAAGACCTCACACCTTTTTATATTTAACTGACACACATATTTCTGATTCCATATTCCTCCAGTAATCCCTAAACCTCAGTTATGTGATATCATATTATCCTGTTGTTTTCCTTCATCTCACTGAAGCACATCTAAATTCATCGCAGCATTATTTACAATAGCCAGACTCTAGAAACAACCAAGATGCCCTTCAACAGATGAATGGCTAAAGAAACAGTGGTGCATATACACAATGAAATATTATGCAGCTGTCAGGAGAGATGAATTAATGAAATTTTCCTATACATGGATGGACATGGAAACTATTATGCTGAGTGAAAATAGTCAGAGGGAGAGAGCTACACACAGATAGTCTCTCTTATTTATGAGTTTTAAGAAAAATTAATGACATTATTGTGATAATGCCCAGAGATGAACACTGAAAGGACTGGCTCATGATATGAAACTCACCTCAAAGAGGGGTGAGTGCAGTTAGAGAAATAATACACTAACAACTACCATGACACTGTTAATAAAAAAGAGAAGTAGAAAGCCTGTTTCGAATCCAAGCAGAAGTTGTAGGAGGAGGAAGATGGAGGCCATTGGTGGTGGGAATGTTGCACTGGTGAAGGGGGGCATTCTTTTGATGATTGAAGCCCAACTACAGTCCTGTTTGTAATCACAGTGTTTAAATAAAATTTAAAATCTAATGAGGAATTTTTCTAGACAGGAAATAATTTATGCAAGGAAATCGGGATGGAAGACATAAATACAATAACATTAGAGTACATTAAATCCAGTAGGATTTGAAATTCACAAATAGAATGGAACCACATAGGCTGGAATTTAACATAAAATCAAAGATCAAATAATGGAAATAATAGAAAACTTTTCTGTTTGATATTTATTTTTGTGTTTGGACACTTAATCTAGAGAGTGGGACTTAAGCTTTTAACAATGATTTTCATAACTATACATGAAGTTAGATATTTATTTCATTTTTATTTTTTGGGCTTGGGAGTCATACCTGATAGTTCTGAGTTATTACTCCTGGCTCTGCACTCAGAAATCTCTCATGGCAGGGTTGGGGGACCATATGCAATGCCAGGGATTGAACTCGGGTCCATCCTTGATAGGCCATGTGTAAGGTAAATGTCCTATTGCTGTGCTATCACTTCAACTCTGAAGTTAGTTTTTTAAAATGATTTGTAAAATAAAGATAATCTCATCAAACCTCTACTGTATAAATTCCCATTTTTTTGTTATAAGAGGGAAGAACTTATGCCTGGCCCTCTTCTCTTAATAAAGCTCCAAAAGAAAGATTTGGCAAAAAAAAATCTTGCTCCCAAATACCAATGAAAGTGCTCAATGGAAAGGATAAAAATAAGTGTTCTTCTACAAAGATGCTACCCATAACTCTTTGGACATTTTCTCCCAATCTGAGACTGGAATTATGTATATTTAAAGGTCTCTTAGTAGCTTTACTTAGCATCAACAGTATTAGAATGTATAGAAGCATATACAGGAATTATAGGAATTATAGGCACCCATAGAGCTGCCTATACAAAGACTGAACCAATATGCTGGAAAAGGCACCAATAGTTTCAGATACTTAGAGAACTGAGATAAGAAATTAAAGAATATCTAGGGTATTGGGGCTTCACAAGGATTCTTGTACATTCTGCTGAGCATGGACTCATAACCTAAACTATGGTTTTCATCATGGGAAATATGATTAATGAAATTTTTTCCTCCAACCCCCTCATTAATCTGATTTCCCATCATAAAAACTAGAGTTTAGATTATGAACATTAAATTGGTCAGGGAGTTTTAAATTAAGCCCACACTATTTCAACACTGTGATTTCCCAGTAGTAATCAGAGGTCAACTTCCCCTTCACCAGCTCAAACTACTTCAGTAATAGAGGTCTTCTTGCATTTCTGGTTACAGGCCAGCCCTGGCTCCTCTTAGTTCTACTTCAGGTTTCCTGTGAAGTGATGCATCTAATCCCCACAGCAGCAACTACTCAAAGCATTCATTGGAATCATATTACAAAGAAGAAAACTGAAGCAGGCCTTCTGTCATTGGCCTTTGAAAAAGCAGTCAGTAAAGATCAGACTAGGGTAAGGTGGGTGGTGCTGCAGAAAAATCTAGTAAAGAACCTGTGTCATCTCCCAAGTCAGTTGTCTCAGGTCCTCCTGCTTCCTTCCACAGAACTGCCCCCTTAGAGAAATACAGTTTCTTCTGCTACTAAAGGAAGCAGAACTCACCCTTCCCATTCAAGGGACCACTTCCAGGCAATACTAAATTAAGCTAATGCATCAAAGAACAATTAATCTTATCACAAAGGATAACTTCTACCCAGCAAAAGATACTTTGGGGAATAAAATCATTTCCAAAGAAACAATCTTGTGGTAAATTTATCACTGGACTGCTAATAGGGATCTAGTAGATTCATGGGTTCCCCATTTGAATATGTGAGTAGAACAGAGGGAAATTTGGAGACTGTCTGGAGGCATTCCCTACCTGCTGGGATTTCTGTGGAAAGAGCTTTGCTTCTTTACTGAGTTCAAATGCTGGCCCTATCGACCACTTGCAATTTGACTCTTTCAAGCCCTTTGCTAAAGACTTAGAAAGAGCTATGTGTCTTGGTAGAGATTAATAGATTCTCTCCAAACTCAGACTCTGTATATTTTTGACTCTTTCAAGCCCTTTGCTAAAGACTTAGAAAGAGCTATGTGTCTTGGTAGAGATTAACAGATTCTCTCCAAACTCAGACTCTGTATATTTTTGCTTTAGCCTTCCCTTTGGAATAGAAGTGAGGACAGTTTCCCTGATCTATACAATTAAGGGCCTCTAACAGGAAGCAAAAGGTTCTAGCCAGAGTCCCCTAGCAGTAGTGAGGCTCAGCAAGGAGGCCAACTTAAAGGCAGGCCTTGACATTTCTCAGAGGGCTAATTAGGCAGAAAATAGACTAGAGTGTTCTTCTCCACACTGGAGCACAGCTCCCACCTGCCAGGACAGTAGGACACCATATCATCATTACTTTTAGAAACTCATTTGGGTATTTAAGTCATTTATTCTCACATTTCACCTCTCCCAGGGAAAGAGTTTATAACCTCCCAAAAGGACCAAGGATGTTTGTTTTTTCTTCTCTCTTCTATCTTTTTAGTAAATGTTACTTGAACTAAATGTGAAGCCTTAATGCAAAAACAGGATATGTCAGTACTTAGCTTACGGAATAAAACCACAGACATTAGAATAACTATTAAAGATGGATTTTTATGTGGAAAATATTAGACCTCAAATATGATAAGATTACCAATCTGCAGCAGATCCCAGTTCTTAAAGTGATACAAAAAATACTGTGGAGCACTGGGGTTCATGTACAATATCACAGCCCTAAAATTAAAATGGCAAGCTGTTTGTAACAAACAGGGGATCCTTCACAAAATTAGTTTACATAGTTTTGGGCAATTGAAAGAAGTAAATACATAGACTTAAGAGTTTCAGTCATAGTACCTTTTTATATAGGCCACAGATTTAAGGTAAGTGGAAGTTTTTTATCCTCTAGATCCATTTGTCCTTTCTCTGTCCTGCTTGCCTCAACTTCAGACTACCTAACACAGCCATGTTCTACATATATGTTTGACATAGACAATTCCCCAAGGGCTAAGCTGGACTATACCTGTCAGGAACACAGAAACACCTGGAACCTCCAGTCCCTATACTAGGCAGATTCTTCTCTTGTAGCCCTTAATCATCAGATAAGTCTGTCCCATAAGAATTGGAATTATGATGATGAAAGGAAAACATGACTCAGGCAGTCTTAAGTGGATTTACTGCTGCTTTTGCCCACATGATCAGCAGCATCCAAATCACTCTGATGCTGATTCCTTTTTTCCATCTCAATCTTTGAGAATAATAAGGAGAAGAGAGACATTGTTGTAGTAGTCCAAAAAGGTTACATGGAAAAGGATATCTGTGGGGAGATTTAGAATAAATGAGCTTGTGAAAGTTCTCAGGAAATTTGAAAGTCTTGGCAGGAGAAGCCTTGATTTGAAGCTACTTAGGAACTTCTGAAAGACACCAATAGCTTTTATATCTTCTCCTTTAAAGAACAATCCTGGAAAAAAGGAAAGAAAAAGAAAGAAAAAAACCTGGGCTCAGATACAGGGAGACAGGGTTGAGTTTGGCATACTTCAAATATTATCGCAAGCTAGATTTCCTTATTCAACTTAGAACAACACTTTGGCAGGGTCCTCTGAGCTGGAGGCATGGCAGATTTTAAGAGTGTTTATTTTTGTGTCAATTGCGATATTCTGTATTGAGTAACCATAGTGATGAGGTTATTCAGAAGCAAAATGAATACTGAATGTATGACTGCTGGGTTAAGATCCAGATTCCTTCCCATCTGAGGGAAATTCTAAAGTCTGTCACCATTAAAGTCCCAACAATAGAAATCTCTTTTTTTAAAATAATATCTTTATTTAAACACCTGTATTACAAACTTGATTGTGAGTAGGTTTAAGTCATGTAAACAGCACCCCCCTTCACCAGTGCAACATTCCCACCACCAGTGTCCCAAATCTCCCTCCATTCCCCCACCCGCCACCCCCACCTGTACTCTAGACAGGCTTTCCAGTTTCCTCATTCATTCGCATGGTTATGATAGTTCTCAGTGTAGTTATTTCTCTAACTGCACTCAACACTCTTTGTGATGAGCTTCATGAAGTTCCAGCCCTCTTCTCATTGTCTCTGAGGATTGTTGCAAAAATCTTTCATTTTTCTTAAAACCCATAGATGAGTGAGACTATTCTGCGTTTATCATTCTCCCTCTGACTTATTTCACTCAGCATGATAGATTCCATGTACATCCATGTATAGGAAAATTTCATGACTTCATCTCTCCTGATGGCTGCATAATATTCCATTGTGTATATGTACTACTCTTTCTTTAGCCATTCATCTATTGAAGGGCATCTTGGTTGTTTCCAGAGCCTAGCTATTGTGAATAGTGCTGCAATGAATACAGGTGTGAGGAAGGGATTTTTGTATTGTATTCTTGTGATCCTAGATATATCCCTAGGAGTGGTATAGTTGGATCGAATGGGAGCTCAAACGATAGAAATTTCAATTGTCTCAAGAAAAATCAGTGTTGTCCTTGATTTCAAGCAACTTATTTTTTGCCCCAATTCCATTTTATTACAACATTTCACTTCCTAGTTCCCTTTTCCACATCCAGTACTCATTGATAACTCCCAGGATGAGTTTTAAGCTTATTTTAGAAACTCAGTCTAAGATCATGGCAAGATCCAAAGAGGATCTCAGGGTTTGCTTTTGTTGTATCCCTACCCCAAACCCAATATCTCAGTATTAAAGGTAGGAAGATTTGAGAAATAGGTAGTTCTTGGAAACAACCAGACATTATACTGAGGTATTGTTTAATATGAACTGAAGTAAATCTCCATTCTCAAATATGAAAATACATATATAAAACCTCTGAGTTGCATTTTTCTTCTGAAAATTTTCACCTATGCTGAGAATGAGGGACTCTCCTTGTTACATATGCCAAGTCCATATTCCTGGTGTGAACTAGGGGCAGGTTAAAATCAAATGCCTTCTTCTCTAGTGAAGCCTGAAAGAGATAAGTCTGTCTGCTAGCATCCACTTAATGATGTGGCCAGGCCACTGTAGCTTTGAATTTATCTTGATTCTTTGTACAAAGCTGATAAGAGCCTTTATAAGTTCCATTGGGAACTTTTTTTGGTCAAATCCTAATATTCATAGTTTCTTGAAGCAAATGAGGGTCCATTCAATAGACTTATGAGAATGCAATAGCTCTATATATGTCCAAAGCACAGACTTAACAGCATTGGATTCATGAGACCTAAACTATAACCACGGAACTTTGAAATGTGCCTGTTAAGAGTGTTTGTAGGGAGCATGAGGAGGCAGGAGAGAAATAGGAGTGAGGAAAAGTGGTAAAGAAATGCCAACATTGTTGGTGGATTTAGTATCAGAATATTATTTGCTTAAGAGTCACTTATAGGGCCCCGGGAGATAGCATGGAGGTAAGGCGTTTACCTTTCATGCAAAAGGTCATCGGTTTGAATCCCAGTGCCCCATATGGTTCCCCGTGCCTGCCAGGAGCAATTTCTGAGCATGGAGCCAGGAGTAACCCCTGAGCGCTGCCGGGTGTGACCCAAAAACCAAAAAAAAAAGTCACTTATAAATAACTTTGTAAATTATTTAAATAAATATAATATTAAATTTAAAAATAAACTGCCTATTGTTTTAATTTCTGGGTCTCATGATACTAAGAAAGACAGTGAAAGTACTCCAGGTTCAAGTTGGCCAAAGAGATACTATCATCTACTCACAAATCTGGTTTTGAGCATTTGCTATGGAGACAACATCGAAACAATTGGTGAAGTCTGGGGCTGGAGAGATAGCTTGGAGGTAGAGCATTTGCCTTGCATGCAGAAGGACGGTGGTTTGAATCCCAGCATCTCATATGGTATCCTGCGCCCATCAGGATCGATTTTTGAGTGTAGAGCCAGGAGTAACCCTTGAGCACAGCTGGGTGTTTACATCCCCCCCCCAAAAAAAACAATTGGTGAAGTCTTAACAAGGTCTGAAAGAGAAATCATAGACTTGTATTGATTTTAATTCGCTGATTTTGAATATATTTGAAGTCATATGAGAGAATGTCTTATCTTTAGGAGACCTACATATCTATAACTAGGGGTAAAATGATAAAAGAAAGACCAAGAGAGCACAAAAATATGACTTTATAACTGTCTAAAAATGCCAATTTTCACATATTTAGTGGGAGAGACAGGGAGAGAAAGACATAAAGATAAACAGAGCACAGAGATCCAGCTTAATCACCATATCCACATTGCATATTGCTTCAAAAGTATCTGGAAATTAAATTGGACCTGTAAAATTTCTATAAATTTGGAAAAGTATCAAAAATAAACCTTTAAGTGTCTAAACTATTATTTTTCTATCCAGAATTCTTTTTCTGTTCTTTTAATCTTTTCAGCATAGATTCGAAGGCCTTTGAAATAGCTTTCTATAACCAAAAAGCATGTTTCCCATACTGGAATCTACCCTGCAGAAGCTGTTGCACCTACTGAATATCCTCCTTATCAAATGAAGAACTGGCTTCCTCACCAGTCCTGGTCTCATTCCTCATATCAGACTCTTGTAAAGATGTAATTTGCCAAACTGGGGTAGCCAAATGCAACGCCAGACCCAAGGACCTTTTTCTCTTCACTGAGGAGCAGTTAAGCAAACATAAGATCAAAAAAGTTGTCGTTTTCAAGAGGATTTTTTCCCCAAGTGTGTTCACACCATTGCTCTGCTACTTTTGTGCATTCTGTTCTTAAGCTTCTGGATCCTGGGATGTGATGAGCATGTACCTAGCACAGCCCTCTCCATCTGGTTCTAGCTTTGCACACAGATCTTCCCCGAATGTAATTTACCTCCAAACCAATTGTCTGCACACTCCTATTTGCATGCACTACTTCATGTTACTGCAAGATATTCCCTTTTCCCAAAACTTGGGCATTCTCCACCCCAAATCCTCCTGGATACCTATATCCCATGATTCTAATGGAGTCCTTCTTTTGGGCAGCTATCTGTGCTGTTGATTTAAAGTTGACATGCAGTTTGGTGGCTGCTGGATAGACAGTAAGACCGAGCTGAAAAACTAAAGTTGAATTAGCCCTGCAGTATGAAAACCTGATAAAACTAATTGAATCTCATGCTTGGAGATTTGGAGATTTCCCTTGCATAGGGCTCCTGAACTGTCCGCAATGGGCAGGCCACTGGTTTTGCTATTGTGGGAGGTTGAATATTTGAATCCACCCATGCTGAAGGGAAAATTCTTTTCTCAAGGGACCAGTGAGATTCAGTCTGTTCATATCACGCAATCTTGTCTGCTTTCTGCCTCTAAACAGATGTAGGTCAGTCAAGGATGGGAAATACCAAGTGAACATACTCAGAAGTCTGAGAATTTTCTCCATCCAGGACTGTTTTCCTGCATCTTTGACCACAACAGTTAAAAACTCAGAGGATCACTTCTTTTACAGGCACTCAAGTTCCCCTGGGGGAAGTGGAGAAAGGCAGAAGAAAATCCCAAAGAGGCATTAAGAGACAGGGGATTCTTAGCCCAGCAATCAATTACTTGACATTTTTTCCTATGATCTTCAAATCAGGCTACTCAAAGTAATTGTAAAAATGCATTGTACCTTAATAATAAATAACGTAACTGTAATCAAACTTGGTGATCAAAATTTGTTTTAAAAATATGTCACCAGAGTGATAGCAATATAGTAATAGTGATAGTGTCAGATATCATGGACTGACACAAGTTCAATCCTTGGCATCCCAAAGGTTCCCCTGAGCTTGCCAGGAGTGATTTTTGCATACAGAGCCTGGAATAACCCTCCAGAGTCAATAAGTGTTGCCTCAAAACAAACTAATAATTCTTGAACAGTGTACAAACTTTTTTGTCTCTTAGATATTTTTAGACTTAATCTTTCAAGAGAAGGTAATAACTGTTTTTAGTTTCTGATATTTACTTAATAGACTCCTGGGAAGATTGTTCTTGTTATTTCCTCTTAACTTACATCCAAAAGAGCAAGTCGTGTTTTAAGTTCAGAAATATTCAAATACCCTTCAGGCAAATATTCTACTTCCAGGACCACAGAAAAATAAAAATGAAGAAAGTTAAAACTGTCCATATTCAGTGAACCAGACACCTAAGTACAACATGGTCATTAATCTGTTGTACCAGGCAAGTTCACAGACCCAGGATAGAATAGCTTCAACAGTTTCTGCCCTTTCTGCGTGTTTGTTACCTTAGGAGGAACTAAGAGATCATGGAAAGCTCAGAGGCTGTGGGTGAAGACTGGAACTGGCTGCAGGAACTCTGTTCAGACACTAGCTGATTGGAAGCTGTGCCCCTTTCCCCACACCCTCAACTCAGACTCCTGCTTAGGCAGAAACCTGATCAGTTCTTTCATTCTGACTCTGAAGTAAAGGCTATTTTGCCCTAGGCTGCCTGAATTTGACTGGGCACAGGGTGAACACAGACCAAGTTCTCATTAAAGCACAGACTGCCAGGAAGGTAATCCAAAGAGGTGAGGCATATGACTTGCCTGTACAAGAACACAAGTTCACCCCTGGTATCTCATAACTTCCAAGGCACTTTGGTAGCCTCCAAGAACCTCTGACTTGAACATTGAACTATCAAGCCTGAACCACTGTGCTAGTTGTTACTGGATGATTTTCACAGCACTGGCTTTACTGACAGTTTCCCCCTCCCAATAAATAAGCAAAAGACAATGATAATAATAACACAGGGCATTTATAACCTCTTCCCAAAATTTATGGCATATCAGTATGTCTCCATCCAGTTTTCTCATGACTATAGCAGCAAAAATATTTGTTATGAATTTTGTATTTTTAGAGATGTTTATGATCTTCTTAGTTAAAAAGTTTCCTTTTTCCTCCTTAATAATGAGCATTTTCCCATGACAAGATGAAGATTTCTCATCAAAGCTGAGATTGGATATTCATATCCAAATGTCAATGGAGAGAAATTTTGGCTTCTGCAAATTATCTCATTATATAATGCTTGCTTCCTGGTCCCATTCTATGTATGTGCATAATGGAATTGAATGCCAGCCCTAGATGATCGTAACCTGTAGTGTGTCAGGAAGAGTAGTGTACAACTCAGTGGAAAGAGAGTTCTCACTATTTTATGTCACTTTCTGACTATGTGATCAAATTCTCTGGCATTTCATACCATGTCAATTTCCAATGTGTGGAGTCAGTCCTCTATCTTTCCAGACACTTTGCCAGGTCTCCTGTTCTCTTAGTATCTTCCCCATTCACTTGGCACAAAGACATTAACCAGTATATACACACACTGGCATACTCCTCCGTTATAGAAAAAAGATAAAATTTAGCTTTTTTTCTTTTCTTTTTTTAAATTTTTTTTATTTTTTAATAAGGAAGTATTACCCTTCTAAATGTGGATCAAACACATCCAATGCTTAGTATAGTACATCAAAGGTATATCTTGCTCTTTACAGTAAGTTCTCTGAAAACATTATAACATAATTACAGGATACACACAAAATTAAATATATCAGTATGGCTTTTTTCTTTAGGTTAATGGAATTTGGGTGTCGTGTTAAACAAGTAAGATGGGAAAAGAAAAATGCCAGATGACTTCATATATTTGAATCATATAAATAAATAAAACAAGAGGGTGAAAACTAACCAATGCAAAAAAAATTCTTGAACTCTAAAAACAAAATTGAAGTTATTTAGTGTGAAGGAGATTGAAAGCTTGGAAGGGGTAGACTGAACTGGAAAAACCATGATGAATGGTTCTTAAATTTCACGGTTCTGTTTTAGTTGCTGAAACTTTGTGTATCAAAAGCATAACTATTAACAGTATTATAATAACCATGAATCATCAATAATAGAAAATTTTTGATAATTTTGGGCCATACCTGGCAATGTTCAGGGTTTACTCTTGGCTTTGAACTCAGGGATCACACTTAGTGGGATAAGGGGAACATATTGGTGATTGTGATGGATCCTGTATTAATGCTCTGGCCCGATAATAGAATATTTTATAAAATAAATATATTAAGACACTAGTCTGTTCCAGAGAAGAGACTAGGCTATGATTAAGGATAGGCCCTTGTCACCAAAAACTATTTTTACTACTATCATATCACATAAACAGTAAGGAAAGAATAGATATGGATTCTTATATCTCCAATAGTAGATGTAACAATAGATATCAACTTTTCTCTTATAATAATAAAAACATTGCAACTGAAGGTGTCTAATTTATTATATTTGGGAACCCACAGCTAGACAGCTAGCTCTTATTCCTGGTATACCAGTTTTGAGTGTCAAAACAGCTCTGTTTCTGTGACAGTTTCTCTCTCACAAACACTGACATACTCATGTACACTCACATATACATGTTGGTAATGTATTGATAGTATCTACTATGGCTAACATTGCTTATCAAAGTATGTTTCATGAAATGTTTTTTTCAAGAAGGGTAAAATTTCCTTGAAAGAAGGGAATGTAAGAACTCTGGCATTTGTGCCATTAAAAAAGAAAATCAAATTCTTTCCTGCAGAAGATTTAATATATAACACATTCCCCTAAAACTCTAGAAGGGAGGAGGTTTTGCATCTGTTTTCCAAAATCACTTCATAGAACATATGAAAAACAAAACTTGAGAAACTCTCTGGAATGGCACTTCCCTTTTATAGTTAAGCCTTGCTAATTCAAGCAAAATTGCTGAAAGTGCCATTTGGATGATAAATTGCTTCTAGAAGAAATCATCATTATTTTAAAAAAAGCACAAAAAGTATTTTCACTTTGGAAAGCCAGATGGGCTCATTTGATTAATAAAGATCCTTCATAATTGGAAACACTACTAGCTTAATAGGAACTAAGAGTAATGTGCTAGTATCATAAGTAGATGGAATATGCTCTCAGCAATTACATTTTATCCTATGTGTGCTTAAGATAGAAATGTGTCTCATAATATGCAGTTTCTCTTCCAATTATTCTTATAATATATGCAGTCCAATATATTTCACAGCTTCTATTGCTACTAGATATAGATGTAGTCAAATAATTAAGTTCTGGAGAATAGAGTTGGCCAGAAATAACATGTAAAACCCCCACCTCTTTTCTTTCAGAAGACACTACTTGCCCTGAATTTCCTTCTACTTATTTACCCTGACTGGAAAACAGATGAGGGGTAACTGGACTGGCTTTAAGGATGTAGAAAAGCTCTGGAAACAACCAAGATACCCTTCAACAGATGAATGGCTAAAGAGACTGTGGTACATATACACAATGGAATATTATGCAGCTGTCAGGAGAGATGAAGTCATGAAATTTTCCTATACTTGGATGTACATGGAATCTATTATGCTGAGTGAAATAAGTCAGAGAGAGAGAGAGAAAGATGCAGAATGGTCTCAATCATCGATAGGTTTTAAGAAAAATGAAAGACTCTTGAAATAATAATTTTCAGACACAAAAGAGAGAAGGTCTGGAAGTTACAGCTCACCTCATGAAACTCAGCACAAACAGGGATGAGTTTAGTTAGAGAAATAACTACATTCTGAACAGTCCTAATAATGAGACTGTATGAGGGAAATAGAAAGCCTGGCTAGAGTACAAGCGGGGTTTGGGTGGGGAGGAGAGAGATTTGGGACATTGGTGATGGGAATGTTGCACTGGTGATGGGTGGTGTTCTTTACATGACTGAAACCCAAACACAATCATTTATGTAATCAAGGTGTTTAAATAAAATATGTATAATAAAGGATGTAGTAAAGTAAACTCAGAAGTTGGTGGAGCAAGACATTGGAAGAAATCAGGTCATTCTGACTACTACTTCCACAATATCCTTTCTGAGACTTAACATAGGATTTACCACTTTAAGAATACATTTTCTGTGTTCCAGTGGCCACATGTAATACATAACTAAGTTCTGACCAAATGCTACAACTAGAAATGATAA
This sequence comes from Crocidura indochinensis, assembly GCA_004027635.1. Lineage (NCBI taxonomy): Eukaryota > Metazoa > Chordata > Mammalia > Eulipotyphla > Soricidae > Crocidura > Crocidura indochinensis. Next base: position 25,697 of record PVKC010001186.1, on the reverse strand, counting down.
ATACAACTTCCTTATTTTGCTCATAAAAGGAAATGGAAGGATTTCCATTTCTTCCTTCTCCTCCTTACAGTCTGGAAGTCATATATAATAGTTGTGAGCCATCTTTAACCACAGAAAGTGCATCCCCAGACAAGGCCACACACTATCTAGTTTATAAATTAGAGACTAGAGTCATCCTACTCCACTGGGCCTCTGCCACATTTGGAGATGGATATGAGAGTGAAATAAGATTCTACTTTATTCAAGCATCTATTTTCTATTAAAACAACCAGATCCATAACTTAACAATATATCTTCCTTTATTTTGTATAAATTTTCAACTAATTTTTATGATTTCTAACTATATTGCCTTACTATGACTTACAGATTAAAATATTCATGGTACCATAAAAATAATCAACATTTTTGTCCCTGTTATCTTGTCCTGAGAGACAGTGTCCCTTCACTTTTGCAGTTCAATTTGTGTGTCCTATATATTAAAAACCTTGCTTTGAGGTCTTATTTATATAGAGTGCATTCAAATCATTGTATTATCTCTGCAAACACAAACTCAATTAAATCTTACACAGTCCTAGTTCTAGATATTTTTTTAAATCTTTTCTTGACCTCAAAAAGCTTTAAATGCTACAAACTTGGACCAAGCACTAATGAGGGCCTATTTGAATTTTCCTTCCTCTGTTTTATAGCCAACTATTCATTCTTGCTAACTAAAAATGATGTGATGTTTTCCTCTAATGAGTGGTTCATATTCCTTGAGTTTTTTTTTGGCTCATCAAAGTGAGCTACAACTGCTGGACAGCTCATAAATTGCCTCGCCTTTTTATTTTATTCTTTATTTATGTACTCTATACCCAAGGTCAGTTTTCATTCTAATTGATTTCCTTTCTTACTGTGTCTTTCAAATTAGAGGCATTTTATGTCCATGTTTACAAAGTACATATTATATAGAATTATGAAGATTGAAGCCTCTGGGAGCCAGTTATGCATTTCTACAATTCTGCACAGAGCTTAGCAGTGTCCAGAGACACTGTTTATGAGTAGAGAATCAAGGAATTCAATTTCAACCCACAGGAATGTTCCCTTCTTTTTTTCTATTTAGTAATGCAGCATGGTTCACTAAGCACTTCTGGATTGTCTTCCAGAGCAATATTACCTTGTCAAACTCTCCCATCTTGCCCAATGGTCTCAATCAGATACAAATCAAGTTTCTCCACAATACCTGATATGTACTCAGATAGTTTATGTCTGCCATTCATCTTTTTGGTTAGTTTGTACTCAAAACTTAGTTAGAAAATAAACTTCCCACATTCAGATTAATCAATGAGTGTTTGCTCTGCATACAAAACCAAGCCCTATAGTTACATTTTACTTTTTCATATGGACTACTTCTACCACATCCTCCAATACTGTATGGGGTAGATTACACTTCCCAGGCCCTCTTATAAAACTGATAACCCTGTGCTTCTATGACTGGCAACACCCAGTCATTCATAAAGAGGAAAGGTGAACAGTTTCTTGCTTTGAGCATTCTCTTTTTCTATCTATATTCTTGGAAATCAAATATTTATGGGCTCATTGCAAAATCTTACAGTTATGAGGTCTCATATATGATTGTTTTCCTTTTTTTCCTAAGGTAATGTTTAATGACAGTAGTTCAGGACCCTCCCCAACCACAGTCTTTATTTTCAGTCTCAACATATGCATGCTTCTTGCAAAACTGTTGTGACTTTAAGTTTCCTGGTTAAAGCTCTCAATTCTTTCTCTGTATAGCATTCAATATAATTTAGAGCTATGTTTCAATCAGATTCAGACAATCATAGCTTATTCTTCAAGCAAGGGTTCTTGAGCATAGGTACCTCTTTGGAAGAATATTATGTCTGACAATTTTCCTTAATCTTTTTTATTTTCCATTCCACATTTAGCAGTAGAACTTTTTATTTCAGGTATATATGTGATGCATTCTTTTGTGTGTGTGCAGATTCCTAAGTAATGCTCTGGAGGCCAGTCCATCAAGACAGCCAACAGAGCCCAAAGATGCAGAGAGTGCAAGGAACCACCATGAACACACCAACAGAGTTTGAGTGCCATTAGAACAAGTCCTGGAAATGATGTCCATTATTCTTGGGGGAGGTCTTGAAGGGCCAAGGATCAAACATAGGCTGAGGTCCCTGCCTATCATATTGTATCCCTGGTCCTGCAATGCAAATTTTTGTTTTACAACACACACTATCATTTCCTTATCAGTCATATTGTCAGGGGGAGATTGTGACTATACAACTATCAAATTTGGTAAATGTTTTTGCATTTTATATTTTTCCATTCTCAGTCCTTATTCAAGTGAATCCAGTTTTTCCTGGTGATGTATGTTGTAGAAAAAGAGTCTAAATAAGATAATCCAAACTACATCAAGCTATACACAGAGGTCCTATTGCACTAACAGTCCAGGGACAAAAGGATAATATATTTTGCATGCTGGGAACAGGGGTGGAGGTAGGACAACACTGGTGGTGGGAATGGTCCTTTTTCACTGTCACTATGTACTTTAAATATAACTGTGAAAGAATTGTATTTCACATTGGTCACAATAAAATTATTAGACTAAAAATAGAGTCTAAATAATAATATTAAGTGAATTTAACTGTTATGTGCTTTAGACATTTAAGGTCTCTGTCATATCTTAAACTTTGCTACTGTTAAAGAAGACATTCTAGATATACTGTGGGATATCCTTTATATTAGGTTTGTAAAATTTCTAAGAAGATTGTTTTTGGTATTATATTCAGATGAAAATTCATTGGTAAGAAAGTCCTAGAAATAAAGATGTTTCTATTGTAATTTACCATTTATTTGGAAATTTTTATTTACCCCACAGATGATAGTATAAGATAGTATACTTTACAGAATAAGATGCTAATGACTTTGTATTCAAATACTGACATAATGAAAGCAGCAACTACTCTTGTCTTTCTATAGTAGATGTAGTAGTACTGTATTATTCTTCACAACTAAAGAGAAAATGGTGGGGAAATTATATGGTGCTTGGATAATTTCTGTTTGATTTTATTTATTTATTTATTTATTTATTTTGGGGGGGTCACACCCGGCAGAGCTCAGGGATTGCTCCTGGCTCCACACTCAGAAATCACCCCGGAAGGCATGGGGACTATATGGGATGCCAGGATTTAAATCACCATCTTTCCTGGGCTGGCTACTAGCATGGCAGACACCCTACAGCTGTGCTATTGCTCTGGCCCATAGTTTTATTTTTATCTGTAAAATGATTTGTTATTTTTTTCTAATAATAACTTTTAAGCACCAAGGTTACAAACATGTTTGTAGTTGCATTTCAGTCATAAAAAGTATACCCCCTTCACCAGTGCAACCTTCCTGCCACCAATGCCCATCATCTTCCCCCTCTCATACCCCCTGCTTGTCTTTGAAACAGGCATTCTATTTCTCTCCCTCACTCACTATCATTGTGATGGTAGTTTTAGTGTAGTTATTTTTCTAACTGCACTCATCACTCTTTGTGGTAAGCTTCATATCATGGGCTGGTTCTTCCAGACCTTACCTCTCTCTGGAAATTATCATACTGACTTTTAGTTTTCTTAACTCTCACAGATGAGTGAAACTATTCTGTGCTTATCTCTCTCCCTCTGACTTATTTCACTCAGCATAAGAGTTTCCATGCCTATCATATATAGATATCATATATAGATATCATATATCATATGGGGCCCGGGATATAGCATGCAAAAGGTCATCGGTTCGAATCCCGGTGCCCCATATGGTGCCCCGTGCCTGCCAGGAGCAATTTCTGAGCATGGAGCCAGGAGTAACCCCTGAGCGCTGCCGGGTGTGACCCAAAAACCAAAAAGAAAAAAAAAAAAAAAAGAAAAATTTCATGACTTAGTTTTTCCCTAACAGCTGCATAGTTTTTCATTGTGTATATGTACCACAATTTCTTTAGCCACTCATCTGTTGTCAGGCCTCTGAATTGCTTTTAGATTCTGGCCACTGTAAATAGTGCTATAATGAACATAGACATACAGAGGGCATTTTTGTAATGTGCTTTTGTGTTTCTAGGGTATATGCCTAGGAATGGTATTGCTGAATCATATGGGAGCACAATTTCCTCAGTTTGATTTTTAATCCAAAGGTTTTCATGTCATAGAATAAACATGTTTCACAATTTTCAGGGTCAGTAATAAGGAATTTGCACATATTGTTCTGTAAATACAAAAACAAGATGTTTTAATTGAGAATAATCAATTCAGAACATATTTATTTTGTTAATACTTTGTTCACATTCTCATTTGTAACAGAAATATGTATATAGAAATTAGATTTTTTATGTTGCAAAACATAATAGCATCTTGATTTTAAAATTTGAAGGTTTTCCCCAGGAGTAAGTAGAAAAACTGAATTTAGCATAATTCTTGATTACTTAAATGGACAGAAACATGCAGGAGATCTAGTTCCTGCATTAACTTTCAAAGAAAAACATTTCCAACAGATTAATGAAATATGCATTTATTGTCAAGCAATAGCCTTCAGACAAATATGTCATACCAATAATTTATAAGCCTTCTTAGTTTCTAGCTTTCAAATTGGAGACCCATAATTTTTTAAATGTGCCTAAATATTGAAAAAGCATGAAATAATGCAAACAAAATGAGACAATGTGATTGATCTAAAGGCCAAAATCAAATTCCTGGAATAAAGTGTAGTTTAAAGAACAGAGAAAAGTTTATTTTCTTATTAATAGCAAATAATGAAGTAAGAAATACTTATTAAATTATTAGGGAATTTAAAGCTAAAATATTCAACCACAATGTCATATGGGTGGAAAGTAGATATACCTTCTAAAAATGAACAATTTTTGGTAGGTAAAATTTTGGCTCTTGATTAAAGAAGCAAAAATATTAAGGGAAGAAATAAACAGAGGAAGAAAGCAATAAGAAGAGGCCTGTAAGTAGTATAGAGGAGTCAGGAGACTTGGTTGCCTCTGTGGTACACAGACAAGGTACCAATAGATCTACTGGGAATGAAAATGGGACACAACCTATATTAATTAAAAGTGTATCTTTTAAGAGGTCAAATAAAGGGAGAGAGGGAACCTAAAATTAAAATATGGAGTCATGGTGTAGTGGAATTGAAGTTGGAACGTGTCCACAAAAATCCATTGTAAAAACCTGATAAATTATAGTCTTTGAATAATTAAAAAATTAAATTCTTTAGGGATACACCCAAGTACAGGATCCTGGTCTAGCATGGTGTCTAGAAAATACTATATAACCACCAATGCATGAATATATTATCTTTATTTCTGAGAGATTCAAGATCAAAGGGGCATGCTTTTTTTTTTATTCTACATTACTTTGAACATTTCTTTCTCTCCTGCATATGTTGAGATAATGCTTATAAAAGGCCTGTCACTTGCTTGTTTCAGAGATTCGTAGGTAACTTGTCTAAGTTCCCTGCATTTGAGAGATGCAAAATTACAGGGAGTTCTCAGCAGTTACAAACATCATATAAAGTTATAATCATTGGTAGATGTGTACAAAGTGAAGAAAAATTGTTTAGGGGAGAGAGCTGCCACCAGTTATTGATTCATGCACCCAGTCTTATGAAAGCTATGATATAAACATGCATGACTAAAACTTTATTACTATCTTCCATTTATTGCTTTATCATTTCCATCTCATTTTCTGGAATGAAACTCTTACTTTTCAAGAGGCCTAGAAATCTTTTTCCAGGATCCAGAAACTGACAAATGTCCCTTCTTGTCTGGATTTCCAGTAACTTCTTGGACTACCTAAGATACTCAAGAACCCTAACTTTGTTTACTTTGCATTTCAGATAACTGAGAATTCTTTTTCTTGCCATAAAAGGAAAGAAAAAGCAGCTGGAATTTACCTATCCCTGACCATGTGAAAGTTTGTACCATATCCAGTGATTTTTATTAACAACCACATAAAGCTGCTGTTGTTAGTTGTTAGTTGTTGTTAGTTTCATTAAAATGCAAAAGTTGAATTTCTATTGAATCATGCTTCTGATGAGAAGAAGTGGCAGCAGAATGTAGCTGCTGCCTCAGATTCCAACGCTGTCATTTAATCTCTGGGTCTTCTGGGTGGCAAGGAGCAGGGTGAGAAAGAAGTTGTTTGCCAAATGTTTCTAACACTGATATGATCCTAACCGTGTTTTTTTAATGTTTATTTGAATTTTTGTTCTCATTCTTTTATAATTGCATCAATTTATGCCAAGAGTTCAGCCAGAGTCAGGCTATGTGTCATGATTTGGGGCTGTTAACATTACCAAAATAGTGACCTCATACAACTTAATGAGTGATAAATAACATGAATACCGGGTAATCATGTTAGAGTTAGAAGATTGGCAATTGCAAGTAAGAAGTCCAAGAAGGCACACAAGAAACAAAAGCAGGGATGAGAGTGACTCACATGCTCAGAGCTCATTCTGAATCCCAAAATAATGAGAGAGGTAAGACAAATTAACATGCCTAAGTTGTACCATCATATTTTATAGGTTCAGTGAGAAACAGCAAGACATGATAAAGTGTTGATACTAATCATGATCCATAGCGTCTTGGTTCCTAGATTTCTTGTGCCCTAAATTCCTCTCAACCCCTATGTACTCATCCAGGCCACAATCTAGACTGCTATAGTAGACTCCAATTTCTTTTGAAACTTCTTAACTTTGATCTTGAAATTCATTCCACTGTATTATTCAGAAAAATATTTTTAACTTATTTGCTCAAAGAACAAATTATTCTCTTTTTCAAAATCCAACTCTAACCAACAAGCAAGTAGGGAATGCCACCAACACACAAATAGTTGTATTTTCAAGTGGGGAATATTAAATAAAGCCTAAGAAAGAACATAATGAGAAGACCAGATGTTCTGCAAGGTGTTTAAATGCTTTTTAAAGCCATATCTGATGTGAGTACATGTCAAAGGCCACTGAAACCATTGCTCTGAAAATCTTCCCTGCAGTTCATCAATAAATTACTCATTTGTCTTTCAGACAGACAAAGAGGATCTTCTCATCTTCTCTTCTCTTTTTCACCTTTGATTTTGAATCACACCGGCTGTGTTCAGAGTTTACTCCTGGTTCTGGCTCAAGGATCCCTCATGGTAGGGATTATGGCACCATGTGTGGTGCTCCAGAAACAATCTAGGTTGTTGAATTAAGTCAACTAGGTGACCCACTAGTGACTAGACTATTGCTTTGTTCCCATTCTTTAATTTATTTCTTTAATTTAATTTAATTTAACTTTAATTTATTTCTAAGATCTGTCAATTTTTTTCATTAGGAAAGAAATTTTTAACTATTGTCAATAGTAGTGAAACAATTCTTTCTGTACAACTTAGGTAGGTGATTAAAAAAAGAGCCTTTTTCAGATGGCTTTTCTCAAGTACTACAATGTCCCCATTTCATTTTGTGATCACTCTGAAGTATTGAAAATGTTTTTTTCTTCTTTAGTTCATCACTTACTTGTCTCTCAATGAGTTGTAAAGCATCTTGCATAGCCAGGTGGAAAAAAATCAATTCAAAGTTTCAAAAGATAAATGTAACTACAAAAGGAAATTTCAATGACCTTTTATTTTCATTTATTCTTGGGTCATTAGCTTTCCTGGGCTCCTGCTGAATAATTAGAAGATCTTTATAAAGCATGATTTCTTCATTCTTTGGCACTCTAGAAGCTCTAATTTTTAAACCCCAAGGAATTTTAGTAAATTATGGGATTAAATAAATAAATAATAGGACAAACATTCTGAGATGTATGACTGTATTCTAAGCTTCTGTGGTTCTCATGACAAAGACAGATGTTAAGCATTGTCATTATTCCTATTTCATATACAAGTGAATAAAAACCTCGGAGGGCTAAACTAACTTTTCCACATTTTTTTTCATGAGTCTTGCAGAGCCACTGAATATAACCTTTCCTCAGAGTGGCAGAGTTGCTGCTCTTTCTGCACTCTGACCCCTTTCATTTCTCTGAAAGTGTTTCCTAGTGTGATCAATGACCATAACAGTACATTGAAGAAAACTAAGCCCATAACTAAGACTCAAACCAATGTTTCTAAAACCTAGATCTATGTGCATGTTTAAACTCAATATAAAGATACATCAAAGGGTCTGCATTCTAAACACTGAGTGTTAAATGGCAGTGTTTGAAGTTGTGATTAAGAAACTAGAGATAGTCATTGTCACTATGTGCCTCAAATATTACTGTGAAAGAACTGTAATTCACTTCAACCACAATAAAAAAAAAAGAAACTAGAGATAAGTCAGTGATCTTAAATTATATGTATGGGCCCTGAATGCACAAATATTTTTATAAGAGAAAAGCAGGGGAATATTTTAACATAGAGAGAGGGGCAAGGCAACCGCAACCAAATATGAAAACTTTGGAGCAATTTGGATATGTCAAAAAATGCTGAAAGCTACTAGAGGTCAAAAGAAGAGTAGATTTTTACTACAGACTCAGGAGGCATCAAAAATCATCTTAATTATAACCAAATAACATTATTAAAGGTTATTTGGATCTTAGAAAATTAATTTATATTTTTAAACTACAAGGTCTGTGGCAATTTGTTACAGCAGCAATGGGGAAACTAGTAGATAGGGCTAGCCAGATTTTAATTTTCTTTCATTCAGAAATCCTTACTAATGGTTTTTATATGTTCCAGGAATTAAGTATCAGAATGAATGAAGTTTAAATTCTCCCACTGTCCTATACAGAGTAGGGGAGATGGAATACAGGGTTCAGCATATAAAGGAGCTCAAGTTCCATTTTCCTAGATAATATTTTTACAAAACATGGAATATCACTGCTATTTCATCAGATATCTGATGGGTATGAAACTAAATTTCACTGTCCAGTATCAGTATATTGTGTAAGAAGCCATTTTTTTCTGATTAGGTAGAATTATTTATTAGATTAAAATTTATTAAAACATCTTATGAGGATTTTTCTGTACTGTCTAATTTACATAATTTAAGGAACAAAAAAAATTAGGCCATATAGAGGCATGATATATTGAGGTTTTGATCCATAATATATGACTGGGGCTACGATGAATAAGAAAAAAGAGAGACTCAAAGAAATACTTCTATACTCAAGTTCCATTAAACTGGAAAAGTTATCTCACATAATGTATTTATTCTTTAGGTTTCTTTTGGAATACAGAGTTCTGGGATATGATAGCTTCTATTATTGCTATCTAAACATGGAACTTTTGTAGCTTCTTTCCCACTGAACAGCTCATATACTTCAGTTACTATAGATAAACCAGGTAATAAAAATAAATAAAGGACTGAGACCATACTGAAGTGAAAAGTCAGAGTGAATGCAGACACTGATATATAAATTTTTCTGATGCTAACAGTTGAAGGTAGAGTGTAGAGATATTGAAGAAACACATCTTGGATAAAAAGTCAGTTTTTCTCTTACTCTGCTTACCTAGGATGGGAAAGAAAATTAACTTGGAATGAGATGATTGTCATAAAGCATATATAGGCTTTAATTTGATCTCTGTGTGAATTAACAAGAACAATTTGCAAGGAGAAATGTGTCTGCTCATGAATTCTTTTAGACACTCAGAGACTACATATACTTTCATGTCAAAAACATTTCCTAGTGATTTCCTGCTCTGAGAATGCCCAGATCACCTTACAACTAAATAGAGGTCTTCAGACAAGGTGTATGGGCTAAAACAACATGGCTATTTTTCAAAAAAAGTGCATGCATCCCTAACATATGAATCAGGTCCTGGACATTAAAGAAAAACTTACATATTGGTAAATTTTTTAAGTGCACTGAGGTCTTTGAGAGATGATGTTTTAATATAATTATTCAAGTTCAGACTATTATATCTATTCTAGTGTGAATACAAAACAAAGAGTTGTCCAGTTAAGATTTTAGAGAAAATACCAATATTAAGAACTAGACAGTAGTGCCTGAAGGCCATTCACAAAGAACTGTTGTTTAAAACTAAAACAGTTGATTTAAAACCAGCTAAAAGTTGAGGAATGTGTCAGGACCTCCTTTGACAGCTTGAATGCCTGCCTTTGAGATGAGGCCTAAATCTCTGAGGAAAGAGATAGATGAAGTATGGGAAATTACATTTATTTAACTCAGAGGCCTGAATACTCAATGGCTAATAAGTTGAGACAGGCCCCTGGAATATATACATTAGAAGCAACAAATATGTTGCAAACATTCCCCCATACCACTTCACATATTGGTGGCAGACATTAACAATCAAACACAGAAATATTGTTTATTTGATACAATCAAAATCTCACTAGCTTGCCCATGGGGAACTATCCGTGGTGCTATGCAGGTCCACATCTGATTCTCAGATTTTCTTTCCTGTCTCATTCTTTTTTACTTCTTTCTCTGGATCTCATTTTCTTCTCTCTTATAAAATCTTTGCTCTCTCTTCTCGATTCCTTTCATTTTAATTTTTTCCTGCTTTCCTGCCTATGTAAGTACAGGGAATAATATAAGGCTGTTATCCTAAATAATATTAGGCTGTTCTCTGTGACGTCTTTGAGAAGTAACTTATTAGGAGATTTATCAGATTTGTCTCACTGCATTCAACAATATCTTTTCTAAGCCTAGTAACTATTACCCACCCTTGTAGCCACTGTTTTTCTTCAATATATATCTTTCCAATTAGTTTTTTGGCTTCCACACTAACCTACAACTGTAATTTCTTTCAGCTCCAGAAATAAATTGACTAATTAAATTATGGATGGGATTTCATATGTTTCCTGCATAACACTTATCACTGGAAAGTATAAAGTAACTTTTAGTTATATGCTACCTGACTTCTATACACACAAATTTTGCACTTGAAATTCTAGACCAACAAAGTATTACTAATTTTATATCTAAACTATCAATAGTTTTTATTGTTTGTGGTATTCTGTTATACTTATGGGGGAAATAGCTTTTAGATATAATGAATACTGGAGAAAAATCCACAGTCTACTAGAATATCAGAATCCTTATAAAAAAAGCATGAAATAGTGTGAACTATAAATTACCTTTCTGGCACTAGAGGAAATAATTTTAGAACATACTCATTAAAGTCATCCAATTGACATGGACAATGTTTTAAGACTGGTTTTAAGAAAATATAAATAAATATTCATAAAATAATTTATCTTTGGTAGTCAGTTCGTGCATTAAGTCTTGATTATGAATTGCAAGCCAGAGTTCTTGTTTGAAGTGTGGCTCCCAGTTTGAAAGTGATTAACTGCCATTATCCTTCACTTTAAATCTAGTGCCAAGGGCTGCATGACTGGAATTCCAGGTTCCTTCACTCCAGATCTTCACAGAGGCTTGACATTTAGAGAACACAGCTGATAGTCATTAGCTCTCAAAAGAGAGCTGAGCATGAAATCATATGGGCCACCCTGATTGTTCTGAGATTGTTCTAATGCTGACTTAGTACAAGTGAAAGAATATCATCATTTGCACGTGTTATTTGGCTCAAATCCATATTCACATGGGATAAAAGTTGGAAGCACTCAGAAAATTGACCTTGGTATAGGGAAGAAGTAATTTTTGTCATGTGGGAATAAGATCTGAGAATAACACAGCCACTCTCCACCCAGAAATCTGATACTCCTTCATCCCTGATGACCAAGAATTCTCATCAGTAGGTATAAAATGGGGTCCTTCTCTCTTATTATATTGTTCCTTAAAATGAATTTAATACATACAAAATAAACATGACATGATAAAAATAAATGAGAAAAGGTTGCAGCAGTGAGGATAAAGGGGGAGGGAAATGAACAGCATCTGCAAATGAGGTTTATATAGCAAAACACAAGAAATAATGCAGGGACAATTTTTTCCAAAATGAACCAAAATCTGGAGCCAACTTTTCCAGTAGTTCTTGCAAAGATAAAATAAGTAAAACATGAATATTCCATATCCACACCTTGCTCCCTCAACAATGCCACTCTACTATTACATCATATTTTACTTAAGATAACTACGTCAACCTAAAATGTATTAGTTTGAAATTTTTTTAGGACAGAAAATCTGTTTATTTTGATGCTCCATGATGCTTGGATTCAACTCACAATTCTATTTTTGTCCCCCCAAATTTGTGATAAAGGTACTATTTTAATATTATACTGCTGTCAATATCCAAGGGTGCTGTTGAGTCTACTAAATGGTACATAGATAACAGAGATAATTTCTGGTCCAGAATTTTTATGTTTGTGGAGCAAAGACAATGTATTGTGTGCTACTAAAATATTTTTACAAAGCTGAGTCCAATTTGAAATTTTATGTTAGCTTGGTTTATTCTGTGAAATGCAAGAAAAAGGGAAGTGAGTCAGGGAAGGAAACCAATGACTCATGCATTTCAAGTTGTTATAGGAGCCTCTGAAAATATCACAAGCACAAAGAAAGGTGAGGTTTATAGCAAGAGAGTGCTTCTCTTCCCAGAAACATTTTTATTACATACTAAATCATCAAGTCACTTTGGTGAGATCCATGACTTACAGAAAATAAAGTCAATGTGATATATAGGGATTAGTGAGCATAAAATTAATATCAATGAGTTGAACATATGGTATACAGAAGAACAAATCAGAAAAATATATGAGACTTCCTGGGCTACTCAACTATCTGTAATATGTGTGGTCTATGCCAGCGTATTAGTCCTGAGAAACTATCTTCTCCTATCCCTTAACCTCTAGCTAAGCCAATATTTAAATTCTCTGTGATTTGGAATACACTTACAGTAAATTCTTGCTTTAATGGTAAATTATGTGGACTAATTTTTTCTGTGATTGTCCTTTTGAGGGCCACACCCAGCGGTGGTCAAGGCTTACTCCTTACTCTGTGCTCAGGGTTCACTTTTGGCATTGCTGGGAAACCGTGTGGGATTCTAGGCATTAAATTCTGGTCAGCCACCTGTAAAACATGAGCCCAGACTACTAGAGAATCTCTCCAAACTCTAATTATTTTAGCTATATTTTATTATAATCAGGAAGAAAATAGATTTTCATTGTAAACATTTGGTAGACATCTTGACAGATTTATGCAAGCTCTTTTTACATGCTTTGGTCATAGAAGAGTCTGACTTTGATTTGATTCCCTAGTATCCTTTGTGGCTATTTGTGAGGCTGCAGGATATTTGCATATTCACTATGGAAGAATGAGATTGCTGCTTGAACATTCTGAGAAAGCATAAAATTAGTAGTTGAGTTTATTCTTTTGTTAACTTATTAAAAACAATTTATTTATATATTTTTATACTTTATTTAAGCACTATGGTTACAAAAATGTTCATAATTAGATCTGTCTTTGAATGTGCACCATCCTTCACCAGTGCAACTTTCCAGACACTAATTTCCCCCATTTCCCTCCTCCCCCACCACCTGCTTGTTTCAGAACAACATTCTTTTTCTCTCTCTTACTATCATTGTCATATAGTTATTTCTCTAACTGAGCTCACCACTCTAGTGGTTAGTTTAGTGTCCTGGGTTGGACCCTCCAGCCTGCATCTCTATTGTCCCTGGGTATTATTACCAACTGTCTTTTATTTTTTTAAATTCGACTTATAGAATGAGATCCTCCCTCTGACTCATTTCACTCAGCACAATAATCTCCATATTCACCCATATATAGGCAAATTTCATGACTTCATTTTTCCAAACAGCTACATAGTATTCCATTGTATAGATGTACCACAGTTTCTTTAGTCAACATCTGTTGTCAGGCACCTGTTTTTTTAATGTTCTGGCTATTATAAATAGAGCTGTAATAAATATAAGGCTAGAGAGGTCATTTTTGTAAAGGTTTTTTGTGTTCCTAGGGTTTATTCCTAGGAGTGGTATTGCTGGATCTTATGGGAGCTCAATTTTCAGTTTCTAAAGAATACCCATATTGTTTTCCAGAAATGCTGAACCAGTCTACATTTCTACCAGCAGTGGATAATAGTTCCTTTCTACCCACATTAATGCCAGCACTGACTGCTCTTGTTCTTTGTGATGTGTGTCAGCCTCTGGCATGAGATAATATCTCAATGTTGTTTTGATTTGCATCTCCATGATGATCAGTGATGTGGAGTATATTATATGTTTCTTTTAGTCATCTATATTTCTTTGAGGAAATATCTGTTCATTTCTTCTCCCCATTTTTGATGGGGTTAGTTGATTTTTTTCTTTTTAAATTCTGTCAGTCTGTATGTCTGAGATACTAACCCCTTATCTGATGGGTTTTGGGTGAATAGTTTCTTCCTTCCATGGGTGCTTTATTTAAGCATCATGAGTTACAAAATGTTTTTAGTTGGGTTTCAATCATCAAATGTATACCATCATTCACCAGTGTAATTTTCCTCATTTCCCTCCTTCCCACCCCTTGCCTGTCTTTGAAACTAGCATTCTATTTCTCTTTTTGCTATTATTATCATGATAGTTTTTAGTGAAGTTGTTTCTCTACCTGTGGTCACCACTCTTTGTGTAAGCTTCATATCATGGGATGGTTCTTCTGGCCTGCATTTCTATTGTCTCTTGGCATTATTACCTTACTTTGGCTTTGCTTGATATTTCAAGAGCTTGGTCAATAATTTATCCTTAGTTTCTCCTAAGGAGTTGCATCTTCATAATCAATCTAAGATTTACAGAACTAAGTCAGTAATAGGTTCATTCTAAACACTCAATAAACTGTGCACTGTTCTGATCATTTTATCAATGTAATTAGTACCTTATTACCTTTGACTATCATTATTCTTGGAATTTTCATTTGGAGATAATGACATTGTCACAAAGAAACAGTAGACTAAAGTTGGAGCAATAATACCTTAGATATAAAATTTGCTTTGCTGAAATCCACCTATATTTGAACCAGAACATCCCATATGGACTTTCTGAGCATAGCAAGATGTGACTTACAAGCCAAAGTAATTGGGGGCCGGGCGGTGGCACTGGAGGTAAGGTGCCTGCGCTAACCTAGGACGGACAGCGGTTCGATCCCCTGGTTCCCCATATGGTCCCCTGTGCCTGCCAGGAGCGACTTCTGAGTGAATAGCCAGGAGTAAACCCTGAGCATCACCGGGTGTGGCCCAAAAACAAAAAACGAATAAACAAAAAAACCCAAGCCAAAGTAAAATTTAAAAAAGGAATCACTAAACTGGACAGGAGATAAAATACAGTAAGTAAGGTTCTTGCCTTGCACATGACTGACCATATTCTATCGTTGGCATTCCATATATTCCCCCAAAGCCTGCCAGGAATGATTCCTGTTTTCAGAACCAGGAGTACGCCTTGAACTCAGATGTTCTTCTCTCACCCAATAAAAATAAACAAACTGCTAGTAAGAAAGAGAAACACATATAACAACTACAGATGAAAGTATATAATACATGATAACTTTTTATATATGAGTAATGTTATTTAACAACCACTACCATGATCATGTCCTTATATAGTATCCACTATTTCTCTACACTTCAATATAGCACTTTAAAATGTAGGTGACACTCTCCTTAAAAACTTTTACTACCACAACATGTACTCAACTTATGAGCTGAGTACAAGAGGACAGTTTAGTTGAGTTACTTCCCAGAAACGAATTTTAGCAGATGAGACTGAAAGTGTTATTGCTTTATTTCATCTTAGAGGGGGAAAATCAAATATGTTTTCACTTCCTCTCTGTGTTTAATACGTCTAAGCTTCATATGCCCAGAATAGGCACTTTATATTTGACACATCCTATGCTGACTTTCCTCTTTGTCCTGTCCCTATATTTTCTCTCTGCCACTCAAATGGAGTCTACTGAACCCAACTTTAACTTAAAAAACTGTACAAACAATCTTTTCCCAGGGTGAGTTTGGAAAGAGCCCAAACTATGACAATTATTTCAATAAAAATATTCAGATTGTCAATTTACATCTAGATAAATGTGTATTAGTCATCTGAAAATTTAAGAGTTATCTTTGTAGGGAAGAAGATTCCAAAGTAAAACTCAGGAATCTAAGGATACCTCTTGGTATTTAACTTTACTGTGTAGCACTGCCCAAGAATGGAGACTTTGGGAAATATCAGGGCAATAACTAGTGGTATTTAAGGATCCTTCAATGTCCCTCATCTTACTTAATCCTCTTTCCTTAAAGGGCATTGCTCTACGCCCTTTGCATTATTTGCTTAAAAAAGACATTTTAGTCAACTTAATGTTATATGATTTTTCTCTTGCAGAGCAACTTAGTTATAATTCTTGCTCTGTAACATGTTGCTAGAATATTAGAATAGCAAGCACAGTATAATAAAGGGGTGCTTGACATAGTATCATTCATATAGATTTATGGCAAGGTATAACAGAGTTCATGGTTATGATTAGTGATGCACTTCCCCAGTTGTGTAAACTGAAGTTTTGGTGATTGTACTGGCAGTATCATACAAGTGAAGTGATTGGACTCATCTATACTCAGGAGCTCTTTAAGTATGATGTTACTTTTAGAACCATGAGAGAGCAAACTCATAATATTGCATATTTTATACTTTTGTCAAAATTATTTATTCAGTTTCAAAAATTTTACATAATCTTTATTAGGCTTTAATAAATATAGTATAAGTATACAACATATAAGTATACAATAAATATAAGCTAACATAATATATAATATAATAAATATAAGTATACAATAAATGTATTTGTTGTAAGTATACAGTTTGATTAATTTTTATGAATGTAAATCACATGTAAACATTGATCCAGTAAATATAACATTCATATATCCAACTTTTCTTACCTAGAAAAACACGGTCTATTCTCTTGTCAATAATATAGCTCAAAAATAAAGGTAAGTTTGAACTGATTCAAATGACCTATAGCAGTGTTTTGAGAAAATTTTCCATGTGCACCATAATTTTAATTAAAATTATCTATACTTACCACTTCCTGAGTGAAAAGAGAGAAAGAATGTTCAAAACTGTATATTTTCTCCTGAGTTGTAGATATATTGAGGTAAAGAGGTTGTTAGGAAGTGAGAAATAAAAGGTGGAACCAATTTAGAAGTTGGAATGACTTCAACTGTGAAATGAACAGAAATATAAATCTGACACTCATTCATTAAATTAGAGAAAACATCCTCAAACATAATTTGATCTTCATTCCACTTCTTGGAATGTTAACAGTCATGTTGAATTAGATAGCCAGATCTTCAACACTGTATTTCCACAAATTCCAATTAAGCAGAGTTCATGAGGGATAACAGTGGTTATATTTCAGATTTGTTCTTTGGGTCAAACAATTGTTCACCAAGTATTTGTAGGCTTTACTCCTTAAACTAGGAGTGTTATTTACCCTGAAGAAGTGAAGAAAACTCTTCACATGGAAACAAAAAAATCAATAAACATCTGAAGAAGGAATAAAATCTGTGTTAAAAAGAAATTGATAAAGTAGGATTTAGTAGAAAGAAGATTTGAGAATGCCTCTTGCCAATAGACAAGGTTCTATTTTTAGGGTGATTGAAAATTACCTAAAATAAGCTATAATAGCACTAATAGAGGACAGGCATAGCAAGAATACAAAAACTTTGAGGATAGGACAAGCTGGATATATTCCATATCTGATTCTATATTAGAGTGGCCAGAATATAGAACCAGAATTGGAACAAGATAAAGATAAGAGTGTGAAATAAGCAGAGAGGCCATAGGTGATACCCAGTGTTTGGATGTAAAAAGCACTAGGTTCAATCAAACTGAGATACATGAACCCAAATACAGCATCAGGGTCTGTTTTGGGCAGATATATTTTTTTGAAAATGTCTCAGTTTGAAACTATCTGAGGTGTGTGAGACCATAAAGAGTACAGCTGCTCTGCTTCACTTTATGGCAGAACATTGCTTCCAGTCAAGGAGCTGCACCAGAACACAAAATAATAGTACCATACTTACAACAAAACTAGCAATGGGAAAACTACACAGAGCTCCACTACATCTTGTGACTGAAGATCCTAGTTGTGGATATTCAACCAACACCAGCCACCTATGTAACATTACTACGTAACATTAGGACTCACAGAGGAAATTTTAAGGATGTTCAAAGAACTTAAAGAAATGATAGAGGGGGCTGGGCGGTGGCGCTGGAGGTAAGGTGCCTGCCTTGCCTGCGCTAACCTAGAATGGACCACGGTTCGATCCCCCAGTTCCCCATATGGTCCCCCGTGCCTGCCATGAGCGACTTCTGAGCGAATAGCCAGGAGTTACCCCTGAGCATCACTGGGTGTGGCCCCTCCCAAAAAAAACAAAAACAAAAACAAAAATGAAATGATAGAATGGGTAGCTCATAAGATTCAAGAGGATATGAGATTAATTATGAGAAAACTTCAAACAGAAATATCAGGACTGAAAAACATGATAGATTAAATGAAAACCTCACTGGAAAGCTCACTAGAGGGTAACAGCCACTGAGGACAGAATCACAGAAGTATAATATGAGCTGCATAACACCTCTATTCAACAGAAGACACTGGACAAAATGTTCAAAGAAAGCTAGCAGGTGTCAATAGAACTCTGGAA
This sequence comes from Crocidura indochinensis, assembly GCA_004027635.1. Taxonomy (NCBI): domain Eukaryota; kingdom Metazoa; phylum Chordata; class Mammalia; order Eulipotyphla; family Soricidae; genus Crocidura; species Crocidura indochinensis. The sequence continues at coordinate 7,122 of PVKC010001186.1, read as the reverse complement.
TAAACTCAATAGAAACAATATAAGAATCATTGGGATCTCAAAGACCCAGGAGGAAAACCCTTATGAAGAATCAACAGTAAAGGACATTACTGATGAGCGATTTCCAGAATTAAAGAATGTATGCAATCATATCTTGGATCTCCAGAGTACCAACTAAAAGATATCCCAAAAAAGCACCCTAAGGTATATGCTAGTCACTCTGATGGAAACCACAGATAGAGATAGAAAACTAAACAAAATAAAAAAAGGGAAATTATATACTAAGTGACATCTTTAAGATTTATAGCAGACTTATCACAATCAACTCTCAAGGCCCAAAGGTAGTGGTGGGAGATAGTGATAAAATGAAATAAATCTTCACCAAGAATACTTCACCCACCCAGACTTTCATTCAAGCTTGAATGAAATATATACAGCTTTACAGATAAACAACAACTGAGAAAATTTACAGACTTAACTAATCTTTGATAAAGAGGCAGAAATCCAAATTGGAGCAAGGAAAGCCTCTTCAACAAGTGGTGTTGGCACAACTGGTTAGCCACTGGCAAAATAGTGAACTCAGACTCCCAGCTAACACCATGCACAAAGGTCAAATCCAAATGGATTAAAGATCTTGATATTAAGCCTGAAACCATAAGGTATATAGTCAACATGTAGGTAAAACACTCCATGACATTGAGCCTAAAGGCATCTTCAAGGAGGAAACTGCACTCTTTAAACAAGTGGAAGCAGAGATAAACAGATGAGATTATATTAAGTTGAGGAGCTTCTGAAGCTCAAAGGAAATAGCCTAGGATACAAATGCCACCCACAGAACGGGAAAATCTATTCACCCAATACCCATCTGACAAGAGACTAATATCAAAAATATACAAGTTACTGACAGAGCTTAACAAGAAAAACATCTAATCCCATCAAAAATGAAGAGAAGAAATGAATAAACATTTTTTCAAAGAAGAAATACAAGTGGCCAAAAGGAACATGAAAAAAAAATGCTCCACATCACTAATCTTCAGGGAGATGCAAATCAAAATAACAATAAGGTACCATCTTACACCACAGAGACTGGCACACATCACAAAGAACAAGAACAATCAATGCTGGTGGGGATGTGGAGAGAAATTCACTGCTGGTGGGAATGCCATCTAGTTCAGCTTTTATGGAAAACAATATGGAGATTCCTCAAAAAACTGGAAATTGAGCTCCCATGTGATCCAACAATACCACTCCTAGGAATATACCCTAGAAACACAAAACTACAATTCAAAAATCCCTTCCTCACACCTATATTCATTGCAGTGCTATTTACAATTGCTAGACTCTGGAAATCAAGATGTCTTTCAATAGATGAATGGTAAATATTTTTCTGGCCCTTTATTGAGCACATATATGTTTAGGAGTGTGATTTTTACTGATGTACAAATACCTTGATTATTAAGAAATTTCAATCTCTGTCTTTCTCTCTTTTTTTTTTTTTGGTTTTTTTTTGGGGGGGTCACACCCGGCAGTGCTCAGGGGTTACTCCTGGCTCCATGCTCAGAAATTGCTCCTGGCAGGCACGGGGGACCATATGGGGCACCGGGATTCTAACTGATGACCTTTTGCATGAAAGGCAAACGCCTTACCTCCATGCTATCTCCCGGGCCCCGAATCTCTGTCTCTTATAGCCTTTCTAATCTTAAAGTCTATGTTGTCTGATATTAGTATGGCCAAAAGAAACTGTGGTACATATGCACAATAGAATGCAGCTGTCATGAGAGATGAAGTCATGAAATTTTCTTATAAATGGATGTATAGGGAATCTATTATGCTGAGTGAAATAAGTCAGAGGCAGAGAGACACAGAATAATCTCACTTGTCTATGGGTTTTAAGAAAAAATAAGAACATTATTGTAATAATGTCCAGAGACAATAGAGATGAGGGCCGAAAGGACATGAAGCTCACCACGAAGAGTAGGGGTGCAGTTAAGGAAATAACTACACTAACAACTATCTTGATGGTTTTAAAAGTGAGATAATTAGCATGCCTGTCTCAAATACAGGCAGGGGTTGGAAAAGAGGGAGGGATGTGTTGGTGATGGAAATTTTGCATTGGCGAATGGGATGTTCTGTTTATGACTGAAACGCAACTACAATGGTGCTTATAATCAGTGTGCTTAAGAATTTTTTAAAAAAGAAAATTTACAGACTCAGACACAACAGGCACAACAAAGACCTACAAAAAGATAATATTGAATACCATGACAATATTCTCTCTCAACATTAATGGACTAAATGTATCAAATAAGAGACACAGAATGGCAAAATGGATCAAAATGTTGAACTCAACATTTTGCTGCATGTAAGAAACGCACTTGAATAGTCAGAGCCAACATAGACTCAGCATAGCCAACTCAACCTCAATGATTGGAGGATAATCATTCTAGAAAATTATTCTATTAAAAAGAACTGAAGTGGCCATACTAATATCAGACAACATAGACTTTAAGCTTAGAAAGGCTATAAGTGACAAAGATTGAAATTTCTTAATAATCAAGATATATGTACATCAGTAAGAAATCACACTCCTAAACATATATGCACTCAATAAGGGGCCAGCAAAATATTTAAACAATTGTTGATAGATTTGAAGAAAGATATCAATAAACAACACAATAATCATGTAAGCTTTCAATACTGGCTCTCTCATCCCTTGAGAGGTTAACAGGCTAAAACTCAACAAATATATACTGGTTCTGAAGGAAGAAAGGGAAGAGTATATTAATGTGTGTGTATTATACAGGGTTCTCCAGACCCAGAAGCTGAATACAAATTATCCTCCAATGTACATGGGATATTCTCAAAGAGACTTTAATGCTAAACCACAAAACATAGCTTCATAAAATTAAGATCATTTAAATTCTATTAACTACCGTCTCAGATCATAATACACTGAAATTAGAAGTACAGTCTAGACAAAAAAAAGAAAGAAAGAAATTTTAACACCTGGAAATTAAACAACTCACTACTGAACGGTCAATGGATTGAGATGAAATTAAATAGGAAATCAAAAGATTCCTGCAAACAAACAATAATGAAGACATGAATTATTAGAATCTGTGGTACTCAGAAAATGTGGAATTAAAGGAAATGTTTATAAAAAATTACTTTGAGAAATGTCATGCCATAAAACAGTAGAACTTAAATAAATAAATTACTGGACTCTCATAACCTCCTAAGGTTGAACCCAATGATTAGGAATATCTGAACTGATCTATCATTATTTAGGAATTTAAAATGGTAATAGAAAGGCCTTCCAGAAACAAAAGCACAGACCCAAATAGATTCACCTTTTCAGGCCTTTATAGGAAATTGAAGAAAAAGAAAATTCCCAAATAGTTTCTATGAAGTTAATCTTATTCTGATACCAAATGCAGAAAGAGATGCCACAAAAAAGAGAACTACAGACCAATGTCCTTGATAACACAGTTGCAATCGTTCTCAAAAAAAATTTAGGAAATAGGATTCAAAAACTCGTCAACAAGTTCATAAACCATAACTAAATATGATTCATTTCAGATATGAAAGAATGTTTTAACATATGCAAATCAATCATTGTAATACACCTTATAAGTAAAGTAAAAATAAAAATCATATGATCATATTATAGATTTAGAGAAAGCATTTTAAAAGGTCCAACAAACACTCATGATAAAAACTTTCAACAAGATGGGAATGGAAGGAACTTTTTCCAATACAGTCAAAGCCATTCACTACAATCTCACGTCAATTATTATATTAAATGGTGAAAAACTAAAAGCCTTAACTCTAAGAACTTGCAAAAGATAATGTTGCCCACTCTCACCACTCTTTCAACATATTTCTTATTATACTTATTATACTTATTATAGCAATCAGACAATAAAATGATATCAAGGGCATCCAGTTAGGAAAGTATAAGTGAAACTCTCATTGTTTGGAGATGATAAGATACTATATTTAGAAAATCCTATAGACTCTTACAAAAGGTTCCAGAAACAATAAATTTGTAGATCAAATTAACACACAAAAATGCATGGTGATTTTATATAAAGTAATGAAAAGAGACATTAAAAATTCACAATTGTGTCCCAGAAAATCAAGAACCTTAGAATCGATTTAATTAAAGGGGTAAAAGACCTATACAAAGAAAACTACATTCTTATTGGTTCAAGAAATAAAAGAGGACACAGAAATGGAAACATATCACCTCTTCATGGATTGAGAGAATTAACATTATTAAAATGGCAATACTTCCCAAATTATCATACTGTTTTAGTGTAGTTCCTCTAAGGATACCCATGATACATTTCAAAGAAGTGGATCAAACACTCTGTAAATTTACTTGGAACATTAAATGCCTACAAAGAGCTAAAGCAATATTAGGGGAAAAAAGAAGGGAAGCATCTCTTTCCCCAACTTTAAATTTTACATAAAGCAATAATAATTAAGACAGCATAGATTGAAAGAAAGATAGACCCTCAGATAAATGGTATAGACTTGAGTTTTCTGAGACTCTCTAACAGGTATATAACAAATTTAACTTTGATGACGAGCCAAGAAATACAAAGTGCAGGGCCCGGAGAGATAGGACAGTGGCCTTTGCCTTGCAAGCAGCCGATCCAGGACCAAAGGTGGTTGGTTCGAATCCTGGTGCCCCATATGGTCCCCCGTGCCTGTCAGGGGCTATTTCTTAGCAGACAGCCAGGAGTTACCCCTGAACACTGCTGGGTGTGGCCAAAAAAAAAAGAAAAAAAAAAGAAAAGAAATACAAAGTGTAGAAAGGAAATCCTCTACAACGAGTAGTGTTGGGAAACCTGGCCAGAAGCATGCAAACATGTGAACTCAGACATCTCTTTAACTTTTGCACAGGATAAAATCCAAATGGATTAAATATGTTGATATCATACCTGAAACCATAAGGTATATAGAAGAAAACATATACAAAATACTTCAAGGCATTGAAACTAAAAGCATATTCAAGGAGGGTGCACCACTGTCCATGCAAGTAGAAGCAAAGATAAACAAATGAGATTAGATCAATCTCTTCAATTCAATAAAAATGGTGACTAGTATACAAAGGCTACCCACAGAATAGGAGAAACTATTCATGCAATACCCATCTGTTAAAGGGGTTAGCATATAAATTATGCAAGGAACTGATAGAATTTACCAAGTAAAAAATCTTTCTAACTCCATCCAAAAAATGTGGAAAAGAAATGAGAAGACATTTTCTCAATGAAGAATATAGATTTCTAAAAGACTCATAAAAATTGTTCCACATCGCTAACCATTAGGGAGATGCAAATTAAAAAATAATTAGATATATCACAATTGTGATATGTGTGCCACAGAGACTGGCACACATTACAAAGAAGAAGAACAACTATTTCTTGGCATGGATGCAGGAGAAGGGACTCTCACTGCTGGTGAGAATGTAGACTGGTCCAGCCTTTCTGGAAAACAATATGGATATTCCTCAAAAAACTAGAAATTGAGCTCTACTTCTCCAGACTCCTTGTTAGTCTGTTAGCGGGAGATATACTAAGCAGATATCTTACCTCTCCTCTCACCTCTCCCTTCCCAAGAAACCAGACAACTCCTAATCATGCGTAAGTGCATCTCCATGCATGTTTGCCAGGCTGATTTCTAGATTGGCAACACCTGCTGGGAGCTCTCCTGCTTAGAATATGGCATCCAGCCTGATAGCCAAATGCTTAGTGACAAGACAATTCTGGGAGGAGACGGCTCCTTCAATATCTTCTTCAGTGGAACAGGAACTGGCAAACATGTGCCCAGTTATGTTTGTAGACCTGGAACCCACGGTTGATGAACTTCTCACAGCTCACCCATCCAGAGCAGCTCAACACAGGCAAGGAAGATGCTGCCAATAACTATGTCTGTGGACACTACAGGCAAGGAAATAACTGACCTTGTCTTGGGCCAAAATCGTGAGCTAGCTGACCAGTGCACAGGGCTTTAGAGCTTCTTGGTCTTCCACAGCTTTGGTGGGGGAACCAGTTTGGGGTGTACTACCTTGCTGATGGAATACCTCTCTGTAAATTATGGAAAGAACTCCAAGATCGAGTTCTCCATAAATCCAGACCCCAGGTTCTCACTGCTGTGGTTAAGCCCTACAACTTCATTCTCACCACCTACAACACCACTCTGGAACATTGATTGCACCTTCATGGTGGACAATGAGGCTATTTATGACATTTATTGTAGGCACCTTGATATTGAGTACCCAACCTACACTCACCTGAACTGCCATATTAGCCAGATTGTGTCCTCCATCACTTCTTCTCTCTGATTTGATGGGGCTCTGAATGTCGATCTGACAGAATTCCAGACCAGCCTGGTGCCCTATCCCTGAATTCATTTCCCTCTGGCCACATATGCCCTGCCATCTCTGCTAAGAAAGCTTACAATGAACAGTTTTCTATTTCAGGTATCACCAATGCAGGCTTTGATCCAGCCAACCAGATCGTAAAGTGTGGCCCTCGCCATGGTAAATACATGGCTTGTTGCCTGCTATACCATGGTAATATGGTCCCCAAAGATATCAGTGCTGCCATTGCCACTATCAAGACCAAGCATAGCATCTAATTCGTGGATTGGTGTCCCACTGGCTTCAAAGTTGGAATTATCAACCTCCTCCTGTGGTTCCCGGTGGGTACCTGGCCAAAATACAGAGAACTGTGTGCTTGCTGAGGAACACTACAGTCATTGCTAAGGCCTAGGCTTACCTAATTTATGACAAGCATGCCTTGTTCACTGGTATGTGGATGAGGGCATGGAGGCAGGAGAGTTCTCTGAAGCTAGTGAGGATATGACTGAACTTGAGAAGGATTATGAAGAGATTGGTGCAGAGAGTGCTGACGGAGAGGATGAGGATGAAGAATGTGTCTTCCAATTTTACATTACTGTTGTCTTGGAATTGTCTTTTGTTGTCCATTGATTCTAACCTGTTAATATAATATGATTTTAAGTATTAAAAATAATTATAAATTGAGCTTCCATATGATTCTTCAATTCCACTCCTACAGATTTACCCTTAGAACCCCAAATCACCATCCAGAAAATACCTCTAAATTCATATGT